>VZTG01002465.1:205849-221801 GCA_013397845.1 Melanocharis versteri
TCCCCATGTCCCGCCCTGTCCGTGCAGAGCGGTTTTGGGGATCGCGCCCCACGCTTGTGGGGGCTGTGCTCTTTCCGTCCTTACCTGTCTGTGTCCCCCAGGTGTGCTGCCCCTGTGCTGCCGCCCCACAGCGTGGGACAGGGCCACCCGGCCGCCCCCCAGCCCCCTGCAGCCGCCTGGCCTCCCGCTCGCCCCGTGTCGTTCCTTCAGCAACAACAAGATCCCGGTGGAGCTGGACGAGAGCTCAGGTACGGCGGGGGGCACCTCTGCGGTGTCACCCTCAACCCACGGGCGTTGTGGGGCACAGGCAGGGTCCCTTCCACCCCTGTCCCATGGCATGTGTGGCTCTGGGCATGGAAAGTCACCAGAGCCCCAGATGTTCCAGCTGCAGCTGCTTAGGACCCTCGGAGAGAAGTGTTGGGGGTTGGGAGTCTCACCATTTGTGGGCACTTCAGGTGGTTGGTGACACAGGCAAACCCTGGCTGTCACTGTCCCCTGCCTGTGTGTTGTCCCGTCTGTGGTGGTCCCTGGTTTGGGCACCTGGTAGAGTGGCAGTGCTCCATCAGGGAAGAGCTGTTGGGAATTTCTGTGACCTGGCTGCCAGGAACAGCTGTCGTGGGGCCATGTCCGTGCACTGAATGGATGTCCCTCTTCTTGTGGCTTCCCAGCTCCTGCTTTCAGGCACCTGAGTGTGTCCTCGTGCCGTTCCCAGCTGGGCATGGCTGCAGCACCCAGGCTAAGCACTCAGAGGGGACCCTTTGGGTAGGGTAGTGCAGTTTGTGCAGGGACAAGGGCTCAGGGCCCTTCCCGTGGTGCTGACAGGCTCCAGCAGGTGTGTGACCCCCTGGGCATAGGCTGTTTGCTGTGACAGAAGCTGCAGGCTTGACCTCTTCCCAGAGAGAAGGGAAGTGCTGGGCACCGTGACCCGGAAGGTGGCTGGGCTTTGGGACACGTGGGATGCCACCACACATGGCCTGGTCTGTGCTCCAGGTCCACCACCCACTGAGTGACCCTGGCTTGTGGGTGGATCTGGGCAAAGACAGGACCTTGCTCTTGGCTCTGCTGCTCTGGAAGCTTTTCAATAGCCAGGAGTGGTGTTGAGTGGGAGTGGAAAGACACAGTTTGGTGAGGGAAACAGGGAGGTGGGTGAAGCTGCCCTGGGCAGGGCAGTGTGAGCTGCTGTGGGGAGGTCTGATGTCCCTGTGTTTACCCTGCACAGGTGTTGCCATGATGAAGTTCAAGAGTCCGCCAGTCAACAGCCTTAGTCTGGAGTTCCTCACGGAGTTTTCCATAAGCCTGGAGAAGCTGGAGAACGACCGGGCCTGCCGGGGTGTGATCATCACTTCTGTAAGTGTTTCCTCCTGTTTGGGTCACTGGTCACTGGAGGGCCCCCAGGCACCTTGGATTGGCTCTGGGAGGAGGAACCGGGGCTCTTGGCAGGGCCTTGATCTTTCTTCTGTGCCCTTTTCTAGCAGAAGAACAACAACCAAGTGTTCTTTGTCATGAAAATCAAATCTGCTTATCTGCCAACCTGACACATCCTGTGACATCTCCTGGCTCGCCCACAGAGAGCTGCTGGGAGATGCCAGTGCTTTTATTTTCAGACATGTGGGGACAAGGTGGTGCCTGGGAATGGGACAGGACAGGTTTTGTGCTCTGTGGCTGATGTACTCACACAGGGACCCTGACAGTGAGAAATTGTGTTGCAAGCAGAGGCCCAGCACTGCAGGCCGTGGTGATGGGATGATCTAGGCTGTGAGAGCACTGGGGAGATATTTTCAGAGCCCCAAAAGACCCTGATTTATATCACATATTCACCACTTTCCCTTCCCTCGAGCTGCCAGGCCAAGAGCTAAAGGGTCCTTCCTGTCCTGTGACTCTCGGTGACATCTGTCTTTTCCCAATTCCAGGCTGTCCCCAAAATATTCTCATCTGGCCTGGACATCACCGAGATGTGTGGGAAGAGCATGGAGCACTACAGCGAGTTCTGGAGAGCTGTGCAGGAGATGTGGCTGCGGCTCTACGGCTCCAACATGGTGACAGTGGCTGCAGTCAACGTAGGTCCTTTGGCCCCGCCTTCCTCGGGGTGGGATTGTCACCTGCTGCGGCTGCTTTGCGCTGCGTGGGCAGGGACAACTGAAAAACCAGGCTGAAATTCATCCAGGGATGTAGCTGTTGAGGCGTTTGGGTGAAATTCGTGTCTGTCAGTTCTGTGGGGTGTGGGAAGGTACGGAAGCGTGGGATGCTGCATGCTCTGTGTGAGCTGCAGGCACTGCTGGGGTACAGCAGCATTTCAGCATTTCCAGCAGGTTTTGCTCCTCCAGCCGTGGTTCTTGGCCAGCAGGGAAGTGCTGCTGGAGTCTCCGTGTCCGTGGATGGGTCCTTACATTCTTGGTGTCTTGTTTTCGTTTTCCAGGGCGGTGCTGCCCTGGCAGCTCACGGTGGTGTCTGTCCGCAGCCCCCACGGAAGGCACTTGGGTCTTCTCTCAGGCATCCTGTGCAGGGCTGAGCAGCACTGAGCCGTGGAAAAGATGGTCACAAATGGAAGGGAAATCTTCCCTGTGAGGGGGGTGAGGCCCTAGAACATGTTGCCCAGAGAAGCTGTGGCTGCTCCATCCCTGGAAGTGTCCAAGGCCAGGCTGGATGGAGCTCTGAGCAACCTGATCTAGTGGAAGGTATCCCTGCCTGTAGCAGGGGGCTTGGAATGAAATGGGCTTTAAGGTGCCTTCCAACCCAAACCCTCCTGTGATTCTATGTAACCCTGATAAACATCAGAAATCTTCTTTAGGACTGTTTCAAATCCGGTGACCAGAAATTTGAGGGACATCTGCTCTGTCTTCCTGGTGTCTTCCGTGCTCTGGAGTGATCAGCGAGGCTGGGGGTTGTTCGTACCCATGTCCTGGACTCATTGTCCTTCTCTCTGCCAGGGGTCCAGCCCGGCCGGGGGCTGCCTTGTCGCCCTTTCATGTGACTACAGGATCATGGCAGAGAACCCCAAATTCAGCATCGGCCTGAACGAAGCTCAGCTGGGCATTGTGGCTCCCTTCTGGTAGGCCAATGCCTCCCACTTCTAGTGTCATGTGTAGGTCTCTGAAAAGAATTCATCTTCAAGGAGTTAATTAATCGGTTTAGCTGGTCATGGCAGTGTGGTTTGTGTGTCAGGGGTCAGGTATTTGCTGCTGCAGGAGATGACACCTCATTTCTGTCCTGTCCTGCAGGTATCTGAAAAGCTTTTGGGCTGCAGAATGTCCTCACGTCCTGCACCAACAAGCACCTCAGTTCTGACCCTGCAGTCAACTGCAGAACTAGTGCTGGGAGATCTCATGGGTCGGGCTCAGTCTGGGAATATGCTTTTCTCTGGGTACACACTGTGTACCTGCAAAACCCCGTGCTGTGGAGATCTCTGAAAGCACGGGGACACAAAGATGCTGACACACAGGCCCTTGGTTGTCTTAAGGATGTATAAATGTGCTGTTGGGAAGGAGCTTTCAGTCACAGCAAGTGGGTACCCACAGGCACTGAGGGTAAAGAGAGCAGCTTTCATGCAAAGGAGAGGGAACTTTCTTGGGGTATTACCAAAAACGGCTCTTCTCACGCCATTTTCACATCGTGACTGAGCCCACAGCTGCTGTTCAGAGCACTGAACGTGAGGAGTGGGACCAGGGTGCTCTCAGAGCCCTGAGCCTGGGGAGTGGGACCGGGGTGCTGTCAGCTCTGATGTCTGGGTGAGCTGCCCCTGACCGTGGTTTTCCCTTCCATCTCCTGCAGGTTTAAGGACACGTTTGTGAACGTTGTGGGACAGCGAATTGCTGAACGCTCCCTCCAGCTGGGCTCCCTCCACCCCGCACCTGAGGCCCACAAGTTGGGCCTTGTGGATGAGCTGGTGCCAGAGGAGAAGCTGATGGAGAAGGCTGCAGCTGTCATGGCACAGTGGCTGGCCCTTCCTGGTAAAGCTCTGGCAGAGGAGGAGGGGACCTGGTCTGAGTGGGAAGTGCAGGTGCCAGGGCTGGTACCTGGGAGCTGTGTAACAGTTTCCATCAAGAGAGAAGGTTTGGATGGCTGGGAGGTAGGAAAGTTCAGCCCAGCGGTCCTGGTAGCCCTGGGCTAATGGAGAAGGACACTGTGCTAACGTTCAGGGCACGTGGCTCCAGCTCAGCTCATCCTGCCAGCCCTGCTGAGTCAGTCTGGAGGTGTCTGAGCTCCACAGACAAACGGAATCTCTGTCTGTCAGTGGAGGTGTTAGCCCAGGAAAGCTGCCATGGAGCTGAGGGAACAGCCTGGGTGAGAGCTCCTGGGTGGCTGCCAGGCTGCTTTTGTGGTCTGAATCAGCTCTTGGCACTCTGGATGGCAGTGATGGGGGTGTGGGTGAGGACAGACAGACAGCACAGGCATCGTGTGTTTGGGCTGCTCTGTGGCTGCAGCACAAGGTTCTTGGGCTGGGAGAGGGCTCTCCACAGATCTGAGCTGTCCCAGCCCATGCCATCTCTCCACCCTGCTGTCCTGGTGTTAGAGTGACACCTCATCTCTCAGACTGGGGAGCACGTCTCAGCTGTGCCCTCTCCTGACTTCCAGGAGGCCCTGTGCAGATCCGTCCCCTAAATCAGAACTGTGTCTGAGTGGAGGTGGCTGTAACACCTGTGTGCTGGAGCAGTTCAGGGCTCCCAGTGTGTGTGCATGGGAGGGGGTCAGTCCTCATTTCACTGTCACTACGTGCGTGAGTAAAACATCTGTGCAGCAGATGTGCTGCCATGTGACAGCACCTGGCTCTGACAGGATGTGAGCAGATGTGTGCTTGAGGCCCCAGTCAGCTCCACCAGCCCCTGCTGCTCCGGCAGCATCCACATATCCATGTGGAATGGCACAGGCCCAGGGATGAGCTCGAGAGAAGTGTTGCTGGCTTTTGTACAGCATGGTTGACAGGAGCAGATTGTCTTGCCAGTGGTTGAAGGGGTTGGTTCAGGGCTGCTTAGAGCCACAGCAATTTCAAATAAGAAGGAATTTGGTTTGGTTACTGGTGTGTGTTGGAAGTGAGTATTGGGCTCTGGAGGGCACAGAGATAAGGAGGTACACAACTTTTTGTCATCTGTGCCAGTAGATCAGTCATTTCTCCACTAAGCAGTACAACCATAATTTATTGTATGAGAATTTATCCAGTTCAGCTCCCAGCTGGTGGGTTTTTCTTACCCCTTTCCCTG
The DNA here is from genome assembly GCA_013397845.1 of Melanocharis versteri. Lineage (NCBI taxonomy): Eukaryota > Metazoa > Chordata > Aves > Passeriformes > Melanocharitidae > Melanocharis > Melanocharis versteri. The sequence continues at coordinate 211,045 of VZTG01002465.1, forward strand.
CTGGTTTCAAGAGCACTTTGTTGTGTGATCCCTCCCCATTAGACCTGCATTTGATGGCGTTGAGAGCTGGTCAGGGGTGAGGACAGGGCGTGTTCCTCATCCTCACTGTCCTCTCTGCAGACCATGCCCGCCAGCTCACCAAGACCATGATGAGGAAGGCAGTGTTGGACCGCCTGGTAGCTCACCGGGAGGAAGACATCAAGAACTTCATCACCTTCATCTCAAAAGAGTCCATCCAGAAGTCCCTTCGCATGTACATGGAGATGCTGAAGAAGAAGAAGAGCTGAGGATCCAGCTGGTCCTGGGAGGTTGAGTCACCCTCTGAAACGCTGCAGTAGCTGTTGGTCTCACAGCGAAGCCACCTGCAGTGCCAGCAATCGGTGACGTGCCACTTGCTCCCATGGCCGCCCCAGCTGCCCCTCCCCTTTGTGCCTGTAGAGTGCCTGACACCACTGCTGCCTTCCCCAAGGGCAGGGAGAGCCCACTCAGCCCCCCAAGGAATGGACAGGGACGGGGTCGTGACACGCTGTGGGCCGAGCCAGAGAGTCCTTGGATGTCCTCCCTCCTGTCCAACAGTTAATCGTGAAATGAGATCTGTCAATAAATCTTCAATGAGGTAGGAGATTGATGCTTTGTTCCATGGCTTGTCTGTGGTCACGGTGTCCTGGCTGGTGGCCTGTCCCCAGGCTCTGGTTCATGGTGGGCTGGGGGGTGTGGGCACAGCCAGCTGCCATCCTTCTCCAGACTGGGATCTGGGGCAGCCCATGCACAGGACTTGTGGATGGGGCTGAGTGGAGCACCTTCTTGGGGATTGGTGGTGGGAGCTGGAGCTGGATCCTGGTCTGTGGCTGCAGGAGGAGCTCAGGCCGCCAGCTTCACCTCGACTGGGTAGTGGTCACTGACTGCCAGGGCCTGGAGGAGGGCAAGAGGTGGGAGATGTTCAGTGAGCCACTCACCCCTCGCCGTGCTGCTGGGGCCAGCAGGGCAGTCAATTGCCCTGCCAGCACCTTCTGCCTGCTGGAAGGGACACAGTGTCCTCAGCCCCAAGACACTTGACACACAAGGCTCTGGTTTTGGCACCTCTCATGGAGAGGTGGTGCTCAGGCGTGGCTTGGAGTGGGCACTGGCAGGGGGCCATCTGCCCTCCAAGCCTCCCGTGTCTTGCGGGCTCTGTGCCAGTGATGGGTGGTTAAAAGTTGGCTTGGGTTACCCCATACCCCATATCCTGCCCTTGGAAGACCATAAAAAACCTTGTGCATCTTTTCTCTTCCCTATGGGAACAGGCAGTGACCCCAAATCCACCGTCCTGTTTCCACCCTTGAGTCCCTTGTCACCCTGAGCCCCTCTAACAGGCAAGGACAGCCCTGCAGCCTGGGCCAGCTCAGCTTTGGTGCCTGCTAGAACCCCAGATGTGCAATCCTGGCTCACCTCCTCCTGGTCTAACTGGAAAGCGCGCTGGAAATCGTAGATACCAGCTGAATTTGACATGATGCTTCTCTTCAGCTTGTTGCCACACACCACGATCCTGCCGGGGAGATGTGGATGGAGGGCGGGTCCCACTCCTGCCCCTGCTGGCAGTGCAGGACAGGCAGTGCATCCACGGGGTGCCATGGAAGGGGACAGTGGTGCCGTGGTGGCAGCACTCACCTGTCGTAGGCACAGTCTGACTTGCCCACGGTGGTGTCGGCGCTGTCGGGGAGCAGCCACTTGAAGATGTCGCTGGTGCGCAGGCGGATGGATGGCCAGTCACTCGGCTGGACGTAGGAGCAGTCGGCGTTGAAGTCCCCCAGGAACATCATGTTCTGCAGGGGAGACGGGAGGCTCGTGGTGTAGGTGATGGGCTGTTCCTGCCTCCAGCCCTCCCGTGGGGGTAGCAGGGACCCCCCTGTCACGGGGCAGGAACAGGGTTCCCATCCCACCACTCCTGCGCCAGCTGCGCTCGCCTCGGAGCAGGGTCCCAATGTGGGTCAAGCAGTCCCCAGGGCTCAGTGCCCAACCTCGGTGCCCCCCCCAGTGCTGGTGACACTCACATCAGTCCCCCACTTGTCAATGATGGCCAGGTAGACGTCGTAGAGCGCATCAATCTCAGCAACAGCATCATGTGGGGCTGAGTGCAGGGGCACCAGCACAAACTCCTTCACCTCTGCCAGGGAAGAGGGATGTCAGCCCCACGGCCACCCCATGCCACCACCCATGGCCACTTGTTCCCCCCCTTACTGGTGCTGGGTGCTGAGACCCTCAGGATGAATGGCTCCCGGCTGAAGACATCCTGGGGGTCCTCATATTGGTAGGTGTCCACCACAGACACAACATCTGTCCTGTGGGAACAAAAGAATGGTGACCCTGGGACCTGGCACTGCCCCTGTGTCCGCTTCATAGTGATGGTGGCCCTGTAGTGCCACGGCACTGCCAGCCCCGTTACCTGTAGATAAACAGGTACATCTCCTTGTAGTTCTCCCGTCCCAGGGGGCCACTGATCTCATAGTTGTATGGGGATGTGGATGCGCTGCAGAGACACAAAGGTAGGATAGTGACGGGGCTGGGACCATCCTGGATTGGCCTTGGCGTGGCCAGGAGCTGGGTGGCCCCAGAGTTTGCACCAGCTGCTCCTGCTCTACAGTCCCCATGGGTCCCTGTGCCCTGGCTGTGGGTGATACGAGGTGTAGCAGCTCTGAAGCCCCCCATGCCTCTCATCGAGTTGGCTCCTTGGGCAGAGCACGACGTGGGGCGGCTCCTGCCACCCCTTTCTCTGCAGGGACATTCCTCGCCTTCATTTGCAGCAGAGCTAAATTAGGTCAGTGAGCAGCCTGGGGCCCTGCAGCGCCCAGCGTCACCCTCCCTGCCCCGGCTGCTTTGTGGCCATGCTGGAGGGGACACGGAAGGGGTGAGGACATGGGCTGGGCGTGCCTGCTCAGGGGCACTCACTGCCTTTCAACACGGCAGCAGCAGCTTCCGCATGGTCCCAAGCCGTGCCCTTTCCCAAAACAGGGTCAGCACCCAGCCAGTGGAGGGGCTGCCACCCTGCTGTGGCCAGCTTTAGCCCACCCCAGCAGCCCCTTTTCCTCCTACGGTGCCAGGGCCACCCGCCTCAAAGCCCCATCCACTGCTGGGTCCATCCCGGGGTCCCCCTGCCACTCACAGGGTCTTGAGGTGCAAGGTCTGCCTGTCCCTTCATCTCCCTCTCTTGCTTCTGCCCTGTCCTGTTGGATTTTGGAGATGGAGCTTGCCAGAGCTGTAGTTCCTTTCCATCCTGCACACTCTGGTGAGTTTACAGCTTTCAGAAGGGATTTGTATCACTTGTATCCCCATTCCCTTCACCGGGTTATTCCCGGTGTTGTTTTCAGTGCTTCCTCCTTGCCCCAGCATGTTTCTCCTATTCTTCTTTCCAAAACTAAACTCTCTGTTGATGGACAACTTTTTTTTGCCTGTTACTGCTCATGCAGCTTGGCTTTCCCCGCTGGGCCATCCCAGCCCCAGCCCCTCTCGTACCTGTTGAGCTGCTCCATGAGCTCGGTGACAGCGCTGAGGTCGGAGTCACGCACCTCCTGCACCAGCACCACGTCGTAGCGGAGCAGGACCTGTGGGTCCGAGAAGGACAGCTCAGGGCCAGTCTCCCACTCGTCTGCCAGCCAGGCACCCTGACATGGTTCTGGCTACAGCACCATGGGGACTTGCCTGTCCCTTGGTGCCAGGGCAGGTGTCCCCAGGGAGGGCTCAGAGGGACTGTGAGTTGTCCCTGACACCCCACCAAGCCTTCATCCACCCAGGCCACCCCCAGTACTGCGATGCCATCTCCCATCCTCAGCCACGTCCCCACATGTCCCTGGCACAGGAGCCGTGCTGGGGTCTGTCCCAGCACACAGCCCATCCCCACACTGCACTCACATTGATGATGATCTCTGCCACCTCCTTGTTGGACATCTTGGTGTCACCGAAGGACTGGATGTTGAAGGCACCGATGCGCAGCACGGCGGTGGCCGGGCACAGGAGAGCCACAGCCAGCAGGGACAATTCCAGTGTCACAGTCCCCATTCTTCCAGGATGGATGCTGGGTCACAGGGATGCAGCGATGGGAGCTGAACTCAGGACACTACTTTGGATTTGGGGTAGAGGAAAAAACACGTAGATCCTTCCGAAGTGTGACCGTGTGTCATGGAGGGCACTGCCCAGAGCAGGCTGCAGAGCTGGTGTGGGCAGTCAGCCAGCTCACCAGTCCCGGAGGAAAATAAATCCTGTCCCACCACTGTGAGTCTGCCTCTTCCAGCTCCAGGGATCACCCAGCCCCACTCCCCACCAGGATGTCTTCACCGCCCACCAGCCCCATCCACCACTGCCAGCATTCCAGGCACCCCAGGCTCCTCCACATCCTTAAACTTCACCACAGTCCCCACTGCTGGGGTAAGGAGCAGCTCCTCATCCCAGCTCGTCCCAGCTCATCCCAGTCCCACCTGGTTGGCAGATGAAGGCGCTGAGCCCGGAGCCGTCCTTACCTTGCTGAATGCGCGGCACCTCTGCCCTGCCGGCAGCAGGATGGGCGGCTTTATTCCCAGCGGAGGTGCCGGCAAAGCAGGATGAGTCGGACACCCCCGTGGGGGTTTTGGCATAACTTTGAGCTCCTTCCCACATTGGGAAACCAAAAATCCCACAGGGCCACAGGGCGGGGCCAGCCCAGCCACCCCTGTGCTGACACAGCAAAGGACAGACAGGGAGACTTGAAAATGCTGGGGCATCCCTGTGGGACTGGATGGGCATGTGGGACCTGGGGGGCTGCCATCTGGGGTGGCCCTTGGATCACAGAGTGGGCACGGTGGCCAGGCAGGAGGTGAAGGGTGCTGGCCTTAATTGGGTGATTCAGATGGTGTAATTAGAGGGGAGAGAAGGAAATGGCTGGTGTCTGGGTCAGGCAGGTCAGCACCACCAGCCACAGCAAGAGGGGGTGGCTGTGAACCCCTGCAGCAGCTCCAGTGTCACCCAGAACAGCCCCACTGGTGACCCAAAGCAGCCCCAGGAGGGCTGGCATTCCCCATGCCAGTCCACGGCATCACCATGGCCCATGGCATCACCCCAGGATGACGATGGAGCAGGTGGCTCTGACAGTTGCTCGTGCCAGGACTTGCTGGGCTCTCGCGCGCCTCCAGGTTTTGTATCCTCACACCCAGTCTCGGGATGAGTCCTGTGTCCCTCGGTGCTGTGTCGGCACCGAAACCCCCCTGGGAAGCACCAACCCCCTGGGAATTGACTCACGTCCTCCCTGCACCTTCGCTGTCACCGCCCTGTCAGCAGCCCCACAGCCAGGCAGGCTCTGTTAGGATGTGGCCCTGTGAGCTGGCAGAAGAGCATCCTGCATCCTGGAAAGCCTGGGGACCCCCAGCCCCTTCCCAGAGTCCCGGCTTTTGCCACCATCAGCTGAGAGGGAAGCAGCGCTCACCACCCCATGGGTCCAGGTCTCTTGATGGCAGGAGGCCCCCCAGCCCTGGGGACCTCTCTGGCTCCCTGGCAGGGGGCTGAGGGGCTGGGACACCAGGGGCTGTGGGGGAGACTGAAGGCACCTCCCCTCCAGAGCTGCAGAGGCAGGAAAACGCTCATTTTTAATGGAAGCAGAAAGCATAACACTTCCACGAGAGCCCAAGAACTCCTTGCAGACACAGTGGGCAGCTTGGCTGGCACCGGTGGTGTGTGGGCTCCCACGAGGTGCATGCTGTGGTGTCCTGGTAGCCACTGGTGCAGGGACAGGCTCAGCGGGCTTTCAGGATCACTTCCACTGGGAAATGGTCGCTGACAGCCAAAGCCTGCATGTGAGGGAGAGCAGAGTCACCCTGACCAGAGTCAACTCATGAACCCTGAGCTCATCTGGAGCCACTGCCACTGTCATGGCTGGTTGGGACCCAACACTCTGCTCCAACCCCCAAAATTTAGACCATACCCCAAAATGCTCAACCTGGAGGGTTGATTCGGTAAAACAGCTGGGGTCAGACCACCCTTAGTTGCACCCTTGGGAACAGGGAGCCCTCCCACGCTCCCAGGAGCTATGGTGGGGCAGATCCCAATGCTGGTGGCCTCGTGCCCCACCCAGCCCTCACTCACATCCTTCATCTGGAGGTGGAATTTCTTCTCGAAGTTGTTGACGGTGGCAGAGCCAGGTTCAATGTCTTGGCGCAGGGCGGTGCCGCAGGCGACGATGCTGCCGAGGCATCACGGGGGTGTTAGTGCCTGTCAGTCCCCCCCACGCCAGCCCCCCCAAACCAGCCCCTGCCATGGCACCCACCGGTCGTAGGCGCAGTCGGTGTCGGCCACGGTGGTGTCGGCGCTGTCGGGGATGAGCCACTCGCAGGCGCGGAGCGAGCGCAGGCGGATGGACGGCCACTGGGAGCTGGTCACGTAGGAGCAGTCAGCGTTGAAATCGCCCAGGAGGATTATGTCCTGCAGGGCAGAGCACTGAGTCCCTGCTCATGGACCTTACAGGGCAGCAAGGGCTCCCTAAAATCTTAAGGGGTGGCTACAAACCCCCCTGAGGTGCCCCAGTGTGCAGGGACAAGCCCCCAGTAATGGCAGGAGAGCCATCCAGCACTGCCTGGAGACTGCTGGGGTGGCACCTGCTCTGATGGGTACAAGAGGCCTCCCGTGGGACGTGTTCATCCCACCTGCCCGCCTGGCTGCCCTGGGGAGGAGCCAAGTTCCCCAGCGCTGCTTACGTTAGTCCCCCACTTGTTGATGACATCGGTGTAGACATCATAGAGTGCATCGATCTCCTGTGCTGCATGGCTGGGCTCGGAATGCAGAGGCACCAACACGAACTCCTGCACCTCTGCCAGACAGCTGACCATCAGCCCCTGGCTTGGGTGCAGCCCCTGAGCCGGGAACGGGAACCCCAGGAAACCACCCCAGACCAAGCCCCAGCTACTTGCCAGGAAAAGCAGTTGAAGGGAAAGGGTGTGTTGGGTTTGGTGCTTTGCCTGTCCCTCAGACTGGAAATTCCAGTGGGGAGCTGCGTGCCTTTGTGCATGGTTTGAGGTTTGCTACTTGCTTCCCATCAGCATCTCCAAGCCAATATGGTTTTGGGCAGGAGATGGGATAGTGTGTGTGCCCTGAGGAGGTTCTCAGGAGGTGGAGGTGATGGCATGGGGTACCCAATGGAACAGAGTGGGAAATGGGACATGGTGGGAGATGGAAGGGGTAGGGGACGGCAGGTGGTGGGAGATGGTACATGATGGGAGATGGCACCCAGCCAGAGGAAGCAGATGGTGAGATATGGCACAAGATGGGAGGTAGCAGATAATGGGATGTAGGACATGATGGGAAGCAGCTGGAGGTGTGAGATAGCGCACAACTGGAGAGAACACATGGTGGGAGATGACAGGTGATGGAGGTGATTGGTAGGAGATGGCACATGGTGGGAAACAGCAGCCATTGCTGGCCATGCTGAGCAGGGACACAGGACCCCTGGGCATCCCTGGTGGAGGGTTGCAACCCCCCTACGCTTGGCAAGCACAGCTCTGGGCTCAGCCCTGCGTGGAGGGAACCCCGTGCCAGGTCTGGGCATCCCCCAATGCCAGCTCTGCTCACGCGTGGTGGGTGAGGAGAACTTCACAATGAAGGGCTCCCTGCTGAAGGTATCAGTCCCACAGGGTTCGCAGCCATCATCGTAGTAGTAGCTTCCCAGCACAGAGACCATGTCTGACCTGAGGGAGGAGAGCAGGGCAGCCCTCAGCACTGCTCCTGCCACAGCCAGGGCCCCCAAAGGTACCCATCCCCTCTGGGGGCTGCTGGGGAGGGTAGCAGGTGATGCCTGGCAGCATCCCTTACCTGTAGACGAAGAGGTACTGCTCCTTGTAGCTGGTCCGACCCAGAGGAATGCTGACCAAAAAGCTGTACGGGTGCCCTCCAGCACTGGGAGCAAGTTGTGGAGAGGGTGAGAGGAGGCCCCTGGTGCTTCCCAGCACACATCAGGCTCTCTCCAGCTGAGCCAGAGGTGCCCCGGCGTGGCTGGGATCCATCCCAGAATCCCCTTTGCTGTCACCCCCACACAAAGCCATCGGGGTCACCTGTTGAGCCGGCCCATGAGGTCATTCACGGCGCTCAGGTCGGCATCCCGCACCTCCTGCACCAGAATGATGTCGTACTCCGACAGGATCTGGGGGGACAAGCTCAGAGCTGCTCTCCCCTGGCCAGGAGCTGCTCTTGGGGGCACCTGTGGGTGCCTGTTCTGGGCTGCAAAGGCTCCCAGGCTGGCAATGGGAGGGCAGCAGGGACCTCAGGGCCAGGGAGGGGACTCCTGTGTTAGTGTGCTCTGGCTTGGAAGAACCCTGTCCACCACCCACCCACCCAGCAGCTGCCCCAAGGCAGGAACCTGGGCAGCATCAAACGTCACCCAGCCTTGATTGGGGACCAGCAAGAGTGGAGATGGCCTGAGGTGGGAGATGGTGATGGGGAACGAGCAGATGGGTGGGTAGATGAAGGCTTGGACCGATGGATGGATGGATAGACAGATGGATGGATGGATAGACAGATGGATGGATGGATAGACAGATGGATGGATGGATAGACAGATGGATGGATGGATAGACAGATGGATGGATGGATGGAGATGTGTATGAATGGATGGACAGGTGGATGGATGAGTGAGTGGATGGGCCAATGGTTGGTTGGGTGGAGGGATGGAGGCATCGGTGTTGGATGGGGAGGTGTGGACAGGTGGATTGGTGGTGTGTGGGTGGGTGGATGGATGGATGGATAGACAGATGGATGGATGGATGGATGGATGGATGGATGGATGGATGGGGAAAGCAGGTGTCCCACTGCCCAAGCTGGCTGCATCCCAAAGAGCAGAGCACATCCAGGCCTGCTCCTCTCCCCTGCACTCACAGAGACGATGATATTTGCGACGGTCTGGTTGGACATCTTGGTGTCCCCAAATGCTTTGATGTTGAAGGCGCCGACCTTCAGCGTGGTGGCCACGTGCAGCAGGAGAGCTGCGACCAGCAGTGACAGCACCAACCTCGAGGCTGCCATCCTGTGCAGAGGTGCAGGAGGGGCTCAGCCCTGCTGGCTGGGACAGGGATTTGGGACAGGCAACAGGGATGAACAGGGTATTCCCACTGGCCATTCTGGTTTCACTGGGAGACGTCTATTTCCAAGTGAACCACCAGGATGCCGGGATTGTGCACCTCTGTTGCATGGGGCCTCATACTACCTGTCCCTCCTGGAAGGAGGCCAGATCACTCACAAAGCTGGAGCGGAAAATTCGCTGGCAAACAAGTAAATGCCATTTCATGGTGACACAGAGCGGTCACTTCCTCATTCCCCATAAGGAAGAGCTCAGCCTGGACACTTCTTCTAGCCTGGGATATGTGGCAGTGGCCGGGGACACCAAGATCCCTTGGCTTGTGCCTCTCCCACCTTTCCCTGGATCAGTGCCAGAGACCCCAAAAACCCTACAGCACCTGTGCTGGGACAAAGCAAGGGATGGATCCTCCCTGACACCCCTCCCCACCTTCCTCCCTGCCTGGAGCATCCTCACCTGGGGNTCCTCACCCAGGCTGGCTCCCTCAGGACTGTCTGCAGCTCCCTCAGGACGTGGGGCTGCAGCTCCCACCCACGGGGGAAGGTGTTTGGGAAGTATTTCCCGTGGCGCTCAGCTGCCTGGGGTAATATTTCACCAGTGTGTGGGATCTGAGCCCTGAGCCCTGCCCAAGCCTGGGTGCCTGAATGCCTGATCTCACCCAGAGCCTGATAAACGGGCTGGGAGGACGGGCAAATACTCCAGCTTTTGGCACACCAAATCTCAACCCAAGGAAGGATTGGCTCACTTTTCCTTCTGGGGCAGCTCCTCTAGTTAAATCCTCACTTTTCCCACTTGCACTCTCGCTGCAAACTCTTCCCTCTAACACCACAGTCCCTTCAGTTGATAACGCAGCGATTTGGCAAAGCCATGATTTGGTCATGCCAAAAATTGCCCAAAGCCCCATAAATCCTCCCCGTTCCAGGAGAGCTCAGCAGCCTCTGAACCTCCCAGGCAGAGGCACTTACGAGGGGCTTTTTCATCCCTGAGCTGCACACAGGCTTGGCCCAGCAGAGCATTGTGGTAAAATTGAGCTGGAGGAGGTGACTCTGTCAAGGAGAGCTCCTGCGGAGCAAGTTGTGGAGAGGGTGAGAGGAAGAGAGGGGAGCAGGACCTACCTTTGGTGTCATCCAAGGACTCTGGAAGGGGAAGGATCTGCACCTGCATTTATGGAGAGGGACACTCTCACATTGCCAAGTGCTTGCCCAGCTGGGGATCATGTGAGGCCGCAGGCTCCATATGGCATTTTTCACGGAAGCAAAGATCTGCTCAGTACAAAAAGAACCCTTTCAACCTCTGCCAATGCCTTCTATCACAGGTAAGGCTGAGGAGCGATTAAAATGCCATCAAGAGCTCTGCAAGGTGAAATGAATCCCAGAGACCTCTTGTGGGGGTCAGCAGCTCCCCAATACATGGCGTGGGCAGCTCTCACTCATCACCAGATACAAATTCTCTTAAAATGTTTATTTCACCAGCACAAATCATTCCCATCCAGCACCCCACATTTCCAACAAGCTGGGACTGTGCTGGGGCCAGCAGGAGCCATTCCAGTGTGGTCTTTGGGTGTGAAGCCAAGTTAGAAGTCCCCAAAAATGACGCATCCCTGCCATGGTGCCCATCCCCAGACCCTCCCCTGGAGGTCACCTGGCTCAGGTCCCGTCCCTGGGAGGGCCATGCATCACTGGAGGGTGGCAGTCCC
>VZTG01002465.1:221830-255064 GCA_013397845.1 Melanocharis versteri
CCCCCCCACCCACTCCCACAGCTCACACAGCCCTGTCCCAGCTGCCTTGGCTGATTCCCAGTGCTCCCGGCCTCCAAAGGCAGCTGCCGTGTTTCCCAGGAGAGCCCCTGCAGTGTGCAGCGATCCTTAGGGAGCTGGGGGTCCCTCCCCTGGAGCCAAGCACCCCCCAGAGAAGGGGTGCTCCCCACAGTGCCATCAGGGCTGGGTCTAGACCCCCCCAAGAGGCTCCCCAGGTTTGACCCAGGGCCAGGCTTCCCCAGCCAAGACCCNGCCAGTTCTCCCACAAGGCAAGACCCCCTGAGTCAGCCCAAGGACCAGCCCCCAGGGCCGATATCCGCCCAGGTCCAGACCCCTCCAGGCTGAGACCCGTTGACTCAACCCCAGCACCAGCCCCCGGGGCCAAGATCCCTCCAGGGCCAAGACGCCCTCAGGGCCAGGCTCCCCCCAGGGCTGAGACCCCCTGGCTCAGTCCCTCAAGGCAAGCTCTCCCCATGCCCAGGTCCCCCAGCCCAAGCCCCCTGCCTCTCCCCAGGCCCGGTTCCCTCCCGGCCGAGCCCCCCTTACCCCCTCACGGGGGGGGCCCGCCAGGGGGCGCTGCCGGCGGCGGCAGCGCGTGACCGTTTTTGTCCTGTCCGGGCCGCCGTAGCGCCCGCCCGTCCGTGCTGCTGAGGGGAGGCCGCGCCGAGCGGGGCCGGGACCGGGACTGGGACCGGGATCGGGATCGGGGCCGGGATTGGGATCGGGATCGGGGCCAGGATCGAGGCCGGGAGCGGGACCGGGGCCGGGCCGGGGCCATGAGCGACATCCGGCACTCGCTGCTGCGGCGGGACGCGCTGAGCGCCGCCAAGGAGGTGCTGTACCACCTGGACATCTACTTCAGCAGCCAGCTGCAGAACGCGCCGCTGCCGCTCGTGGACAAGGGCCCCACCGATCTGCTCGAGGAGTTCCTCTTCCAGGTCCCCAAGGAGCGCGGCGCGCCGCCCAAGGTGCGACAGGGACACCCCGGGCGGAGCGGGACGGGCCTGGGAGGCAGGGGGGGACACAGCTCCGGGCAGTGGGGATGGAGGGCAGGCCCCAGGAGCTCGGGACAGGATCCCTGCTGGAGCCTGAGGCCTCAGAACAGGACAGGCTCCCTCCGGCGCGGGCTGCTGCTGGAGATTGAGGGCTTAGATGGGNGAGCCAAGGTCCCCCCAGAGCCTGTCTCACCCAGGTCAAGATCCCCTCGAGGTAGAGTCCCAGGGCTTAACACCACCCCTGGGCCATGACCCCACAGAGATCAGAGCCCTTTCATACCAACACCCCCAGGGCTGCACCACCCTCAGGGCCAGTACTACCCCCAAGGCTCGGCCCCGGGGGCCAGAATCCACAGGGCCAGTTCTCCCACAAGGCAAGACCCCCTGAGTCAGCCCAAGGACCAGCCCCCAGGGCCGATATCCGCCCAGGTCCAGACCCCTCCAGGCTGAGACCCGTTGACTCAACCCCAGCACCAGCCCCCGGGGCCAAGATCCCTCCAGGGCCAAGACGCCCTCAGGGCCAGGCTCCCCCCAGGGCTGAGACCCCCTGGCTCAGTCCCTCAAGGCAAGCTCTCCCCATGCCCAGGTCCCCCAGCCCAAGCCCCCTGCCTCTCCCCAGGCCCGGTTCCCTCCCGGCCGAGCCCCCCTTACCCCCTCACGGGGGGGGCCCGCCAGGGGGCGCTGCCGGCGGCGGCAGCGCGTGACCGTTTTTGTCCTGTCCGGGCCGCCGTAGCGCCCGCCCGTCCGTGCTGCTGAGGGGAGGCCGCGCCGAGCGGGGCCAGGACCGGGACTGGGACCGGGATCGGGGCCGGGATTGGGATCGGGATCGGGGCCAGGATCGAGGCCGGGAGCGGGACCGGGGCCGGGCCGGGGCCATGAGCGACATCCGGCACTCGCTGCTGCGGCGGGACGCGCTGAGCGCCGCCAAGGAGGTGCTGTACCACCTGGACATCTACTTCAGCAGCCAGCTGCAGAACGCGCCGCTGCCGCTCGTGGACAAGGGCCCCACCGATCTGCTCGAGGAGTTCCTCTTCCAGGTCCCCAAGGAGCGCGGCGCGCCGCCCAAGGTGCGACAGGGACACCCCGGGCGGAGCGGGACGGGCCTGGGAGGCAGGGGGGGACACAGCTCCGGGCAGTGGGGATGGAGGGCAGGCCCCAGGAGCTCGGGACAGGATCCCTGCTGCAGCCTGAGGCCTCAGAACAGGACAGGCTCCCTCCGGCGCGGGCTGCTGCTGGAGATTGAGGGCTTAGATGGGCAGGATGGGGCTCCTGAGGGTCTGCTGCTGCAGACTGAGGCCCCAGGAGGACAGCGCGGGGTCCCTGGGATGCTGGTGACTGAGGTTTTTTTTGGCAGGGAGGGGGCTGGCTGGCAAGTCCCTGATGGATTGGCCAGGATTCAGGGCCCCGAGGAGGTGTGGTGGACCTCGAGGCCCTGGGGGCTGCCCACAGCCCCCGCGTGCTGCAGCTGGGCCCTACCAGGGTTTTTGGGTGGGCATGGGATGGAGCTGGGGTGGGGGTCTCAGAGACCAGCAGTCAGAAACCGCAGCTGCTGGTGACTGTTGGGGCACACGGCCCTGCAGCCCTCTGTGCTGCTGAGTCCAGCTCTGCCCCCCCAGCTGCCCAGCAGTGTCCTCAGTGCTGTTACTTGCGGAGGGAGGAAATATTTCCCCCCCGCCCCCAGCAATGTCAGTCTCATCTCTCAGTTGGTGGGCAGCACTTGCAGGTGCAGCAAGCAGCAGCTTTGGATATCCGGGTGTTCAAATGAAACCTGGAGCTTTTCAGTGTCACCAGATAAATGCAGTGGTGGTTCAAGAAGCTTGAATGTGTGTGCTGTGCATAAAGATTGAGTCCCTCACCCCGAAGGGAAGCTCCCAGCATTCACTGTTTCTGTATTTTCACTTGGTTCTTGGTTCTTTAAGAGGCTCAGTGTATTTTACAGCTTCGATTTTGTTTTCTTTCAGAGACTGACTCCACTTCAGGAACTTCAGCTCCTTGAGATCATGTGCAATTATTTCCAAGAGCAGACCAAGGACTCAGTCCGGCAGGTCATCTTTTCATCTCTCTTCAGCCCCCAAGGGAACAAAGCAGACGACAGCAGGATGGCTTTGCTGGGGAAGCTGGTTTCCATGGCAGTGGCTGTCTGCAGGGTTCCTGTGCTGGAGTGTGCTGCCTTCTGGCTGCAGGTACAGCTCCTGTGCAGGCAGGGATGGCTTGGGGAGGGGTCAGGGAGTGCTCCAGGGTGGGCACAGTGAACTGGGGCACAGCTGGTTGCTGCTCCTCCCTGGCAGTTTCAGCTGCCCCCATGTCTGTGCTCGTGTCCATTCCTGCGCTCTGGCATCAGGGAGAGCTTTGCCAATCCATTCACGTGCTGCAATGGAAGAAAAAGATTGTTTGAGTGTTTTTTTTACTGTCAGTGAAAGTTTTAATTATCCCCCCCTAAACCCTGCATATGGAAAGGACTCAGTGGAGGGTTTAACCAACACAGGGCAGTTGACCAGCCTTGGCAGTTCACGGTCACGTTGCCTGAAGAAGCTGACTCTGGAGTTTGGGAAATAAACCCTTCCTGATGTGCAGGTTTGTGTGTGGAAGAGGCAGACCCTTCTCTTGAAATTTGGGCACAAAATACCTGTGTCTGTCTTCTGTGAATGCAATAGGTTGGGCATCTCCTCTGTCTTCTCCTTTCGCACTGAAATTCCCCACTGTGGGCTTTGGGAAGTGCAGCTTTGTTCCTGCTGCCCTTGTGGGATGTGCAGAAGTCACCCAGAAGGGGACAGAAGGGCCAGAGCAGGAAGGCTGTGCTGGGAGGGAAGGTGGGGGAAGGCAGGGCAGCACTATTTCCTTGGAGTCCCTTTTCTCCCACGTGGTGAGCCTTTGGGAGGGCAGGATGGGAGATAACCTGGATAGCAGGTGTATTTTTATTTCAGATGGCAGTTTTTAAGTGACTTGAGGATTCCACAGAATGTTTTCCACATTAAAAATATCAGGCATGGCAGCTGAACTGGTTGCTCTGGGACTGAACTAGCTGAACTACAGACCTATGTTAGAGTCATGGAATCACAGAATGGTTTGTGATAGAAGGGACCTTAAAGCTCATCCCATTCCACCCCTGCTGTGGGCAGGGACACCTTCCACTATCCCAGATTGCTCGAAGCTGTGTCCAGTCTGGCCTTGAACACTTCCAGGCCAGGTTGGAGAAGCCACAGCTTCTCTGGGCAACTTGTGCCAGGGCCTCACCACCCTTACAGGGAAGAAATGTTGCTGAAGTAGTAAAAAAAAAAAAATCTCAAAGTCAAAATATTGATCTAAAAGGTTTCAATTTTAAACCACAGATACTGTAAATTCAAAATATCACCATCTATTTTAACATTGCAATATAGTGATTTTATTTCTGTGTGAGTGGGTGTTGGATGTGCTGAGAGCACAGTGCCATGTGGGGAAGGTGGGGACACAGCTGTAGAAGCAGCCTGTGACAGGGTCTGATCTGGTGTCCCCTGTGTGCTGTCCCTGCAGCGGACCCCGGCTGTGTTCTGTGTGAGGCTGGCCCGAGCCCTGGTTGATGACTACTGCAACCTGGTGCCAGGCTCCATCCAGACCCTGAAGCAGATCTTCACTGCCAGCCCTCGCTTCTGCTGCCAGTTCATTACATCAGTCACAGCTCTCTACGACCTCTCTTCAGGTAAGTGTTTCCCAGCTGGGTCTTTTCAAGGAAGAGGCACGGTATAATGCAACACAAATTAACTGTTGTGAGAGATTTAACTGCTCCTGTCCTAAAGAGGTGTTACCTTGTAATTACTGCCAGAAGCAGCTCAGGGGTGTGGCTGTTGCCTCATCTGGCTCTGGGGTGAGAATGAAAATAACCACTCTGTGGCTGATTTAGAATTCCAGCATGGTTTGGGTTGGAATGGACCTTAAAGCTCATCCAGTCCCACCCCCTGCCATGGGTAGGGACACCTTCCGCTATCCCAGGTTGCTCCAAGCCCTGTCCAGCCTGGCCTTGGACACTTCCAGGGATTTGGAGCCCACAGCTTCTCTGGGAAACAAGGGTGAGTCTTTGCTGGAGAAGCAGCCAGGAACATCTGACACAAAGGGCGTTGTCCTCCACAGAGGGCAAAGGGCATGGGGACCTTGTTGACTGAGCAGCTCTGGGAGTGAAAGTTGATCTGTCTGGGCTCAGTCAGCCCTGAGAGAGACTCAGGGCTGCCTGTCAGTCTGATCCCTTCCAAAAAGGGGAGAAACACAAGTTCTAAATGTTGTCAAGCTAGAGCAGGATTTCTGTGGAGCAGTGGTGAGAAACACAACAACATAACTCCAGTGCACTCTTTAACTGTATGTGTGACCTGCCAGTGGTACAACCTGTCTCAGGTTGTTGGTCAGACACTCGTAGGTGTCTAAAATAAGATTGATTTGGCTTTACTCAGCAACAGAGAGCTCATGGTAGACCGGAGAACAACCATACACTGAATACCAACACCACGTATAATCCAGAAAAGCAAATGCTATTATTGATAAAGGAAATGCTTTGCACTCTCTTCTCCAGGTAAACAGCTTGGCATTACTGAGCGTGAGAGAGAGGTACAGGTTTAGCCTTTATGTTGTTTTTATAAAGCATTTGGTAGAGCGCAGAGCATATTTTATATCCCATCATCATGTCAGAAGACATGTCAGAAAGGAAATAACTTGAGTCATAGGAAGTAATTTTTTAATTCCTTAGTTTGAGATGTTTTTGGTGACACAAGAAAAGGGAGCTTGCTCTTCCAATCCAGCATTCCCCCTGTGACAGGATAATGTGTCAGGGTTTCTCTTGTCTTTAGTCAAGTTCATGACCATCTTTCACTTCTCACCTGAAGCTTTACATAATCTTATGATCCTTTACATGTCATGTGATGGCGTTGTTGCATTATGTTTTTCCACAAGACATGTTTGTTTAGGTAAGTAAGTATTAAAAGAAATGAGTTAAGTTATTGGCACTTCCTTCTCTTCACCCAACAAGTTTTTCCTATTTCCCTTGCCCATTGTACTTCCTGTGGCAAGGGATAAATGGAGACTGAAATTAGGGAAAAAATGAGCAGATGATGGGTGGCAGAGAAGAAAATGACAAAAGCAGCTTTGATGGGAAAGGGGATAAATATCAGTTTTTGGTTGTGTGTTCAGAATAGGTGGGGAAAGTGAAGGTGATGGGAACATGGTTGTGTCTTCCCTGGAGCAAACTACCTTTGGTGTCTTGGGAAAAACAGCAGAATTGGGGAGGTTCTGAAATTTTAATTGTGACAATGCAGGAGAGGTGTGTGTGAGAGACTAATTAGAGCTAAATTAAAATCCTGTGCTTCAGTGCAAGGCTCAGCTTACCCAACAATAACTTTCCTGTCTCCAGATGACCTCATCCCTCCCTCGGATCTGCTCGAGCTGATCGTCTCCTGGATCTTTGAAGACCCTCGCTTGATCCTCATCACCTTCCTGAACACTCCCATTGCAGCCAACCTGCCAATAGGGTTTTTGGAGCTCACCCCGCTGACCGGACTGATCCGCTGGTGCGTGAAGGCTCCCTTGGCCTACAAAAGGAAGAAGAAAGCCTCTCTCTCCAATGGACACGCTCCCAACAAAATTGCCAAGGACTTGACGTCAGGAGAAGACAGGGATTGCCACCAGCTCTATTCCAAGCTGCATCTGAGTGTCCTGCAGGTTCTTATGATGCTCCAGGGGCATTTAACAGAGAAAAACCTTTATGGGCGCCTGGGGCTGGTGCCCTTTGACCACGTGGTTCCTCTGGTGGAGGACATTAACAGACTGTCTGATGAGCTCAATCCTCTCAATGCATCCAAAGAGATTGAGCTGGCTCTGGACAGGCTGGCTCAGGCTTTGCAAGTGGCCATGGCATCAGGAGCCCTCCTGTGCACCAGAGGTGAGTTGTCCGTGGGGCTGGCAGAGACCTGGCATGGGATTCTTCTCCTCTGGGGTGCAGAAGTTGTAAGAGGCAGTTGTGGGGTGAGGGGAGTAAAGATCAAGGTGTTCACACCACAGTTAGTAGTTTGCCCATCTTAGAAAGTGATAGTGCACGTAACAGTTCAGGAAAAATAGCTGGATGGAGAGTAAGAAAGGAGAGATTGCTACTGTGAGTGAGTCCGGCATTGCTTTGCAGAGCTGGAGGCTGATCCACAGCCCTGCACTGTGCACCAGGGGGTTGTAGCTGGTTGTCTGGCCTGGGGACAGTTTGTTCCCCTCAGAATTGCCTGTTATTTAAAAAGCGCTGTTTGATTTTGCTTCAGTTTAAGTTCTCTGAGTTTGCCTGCTGGAGGAGAGGCCATGAAGCACATAAACCCCTGGGTGGGTGTGCTAGACAAAGAATTTGAAAAGCAGATAAAACCTCTTCAACTGAAACCTCGGGGACTTCAGCTCACCTATAATGAGACCCCATTACAGTGTGTCCAAATTCAGTTGAACTCAGTAAAAAAGCCTGCTAACGTGGCTTTTGTCTGGCTTTCCCATCTCCAAAGCCAGTTCTTTCCAAAGGACATGCAGAGAGATAAAAGGGAAGTGGCCCAACACAGGGCAGGGTCAGCCACACAGACTCTTTTCTAGTTATAGTCTCTTGAAAACAGGCAATTTTAGGTTAGACCAGAAGGCTTGAAGCTCTCCAACAGCTGGGACATTCAGTGCAGACCCCAACTGTAGAGTGGCCTCTGCCTAAGCAGGGATCTGATGCTTTTGTCCTGGGAGAACCAGTGCTGCTGGACAAATTTCAATGTTCTTCTTCCTTATCTTTTATAAAGTAGCTCTGAGTGTTATAAGAACTAGCAGAAATCAGAGGTTTTTGATCTGAGGGCTGATTTCAGCTGTGTTTGTTCTTAGCTGGAACATTCTGAGCACTTTCTCTTACTGTGGAAGGTGTAAGGGGCTGCTGAAATACCAGATATTTCAGTGGTTTGGGATTGTGTTCATCTACGAAGGATGTTTGTTCTCAAGCTATTCCTGAAAGCACCTTATTAACAGGATATGTTGTTAAATTCCTTGGTTCTAGCTATTCTGCTTTAGCAGAAGTTTGGAAATTAAAAAGGTACAAATTCTAGTTGATAGATTCCAGAAAAAAAACCCAGCCCAACCCGTTCTTTACAGCAGCAGTGGTTTAAAAACCTCAAACCTATACAAAACAGGCACTGAGTAACCTTTGCCTTGCTTTGACCTGATGCCTTTCTCATCATAAAGTACCACATTCAGTGGGCGGAGTCACACCTTGTGCTTCCTATGCCTCAGTTACTTCTCGTTGGTGTGTTGGTATTGCAAAATCCATCCTAAGGCTTGTCTGTCTTAAATGTCAAACATACAATAAAGGGGATGGTGGGGAAAGTTGGTAAAATTGGGAAACGTTTTCTCTCCTGTGGAGGTTTTGAGCCTGAGAGAGGGATTCTGAATCTGTTGCTGACTGATGATGATGACAGATTACTGATCATTCAGTAATCAGTAATTATTCAGTAAAATTACTGATTATTCAGTAATCTGACCTTGCTAGAAAGGACAGCGGAGAGGAAAACCACTGTAATTTCTGCTTTATCCTTATTGTTAATCTTCTGTTCTCTTTCAGATGACTTGAGGACTGTGTGCTCCAGGCTACCACATAACAAGTAAGAGACCTTTTGCAGCTCTGTTGGCTTTGATGCATGTTCCAAGACACTTGAGGGCTGCTGAGACAAAATCTCCTCTAAAAATTTGTCTTTGTGGAATTTGGCCTTTATTCACGTGCACGTTAGCACAAGGGTGAAGGTGACACAGTGCTGGCTACTTCTTCCTTGGATTCCTGACAAGAGAGGGGCTTTAGTGCTCCCAGCTGAAGGTGATCTTGCCCAGCCTGTGTTAGAACAAATGCACAGGAAAGGGAAATGGAATTCCAGCAAGGAACCTGCCCCTAAATTGTCTCATCCCTAATTCCTCACTGGTTTTACCTGACCCTAAGCTCATTTGCTTCTTGCCTTTTTGCAAAGAGCAGAGGTTAAAAAAAGGTGGAGGGGGGAGAAGGGAAAAAAAGTCTTGTGGAAGCTGTAAAGGACATAATTGTGTCACTGTTCTCTTGGCTCTCAGCAGTGCTGTGAGTTGGATGTGAATTGTCCTTAGAGCCATGACAGAAGCTCCTCTACTAATCCTCCCTCCTGTCTGAATTTCTTCCCACAGCCTGCTCCAGCTGGTGATTTCAGGTCCAGTGCAGCAGCCGACCCACGGGGCTCTGCCCCCAGGATTTTACCCGCACATCCACACCCCTCCCCTGGGGTACCCCGCGCACCCGGCGCTGCCCGCGCACCCCGCGCTCCCGGCTCACCCCGTGCAGACCTTCATCCCAGGAATGACATTCCCGTACCGGCCTATCCGCTAGCCCGCAGCGTGTCCCGGCTTCCCCGAGTCCGAGGAAGCCTCACAGACAAAAACCAAACGCCTGGGAACCACATTTTCCCCTTTGGAGCAAAGCTGAGCTCCGCCCGTGCCGGGGGTCCGCCCTCGGGCAGCGCGTGGGGCCTGCGGTGGGTTTGGATGTGGGGTGCAGATACTGAGGCAGATCACGGGGACAAAAGGAGGGGATGGGAATAGGCAACATCAATTCCAAAGCCCTGCAGTGTGTGGAAATCGTTTTGCTCCAAGGGTATGATATTCCTCAATCGTGCTTTGCAGCGGCCCGGAGCTGTTTACAGCAGGGTGAGCCCGGCTGCTCTGGCTGTGGGAGGGCCAGAAGGGAAGGCCTTGTGTGATTTTTTCCAAGCTATTCCACTCTAGCCTGCTTGTTTCTTTGTAAATGTTTGTATCTATAGCTACAGAGTATGTGTACACTGTATATTTTTGGAACACAAACGTTTGTTTTGGAAGCACAAGGTAGAGTAAAGCAGCACTTCCTATTAAAGGAAACAATTTAAGAAGCATAAAACAAATCTGCTGCTTTCTTTTTCAAACAATTAGAAGAATTAGAACAATTTCAAACAATTGGATTCTTCTCTTTCTGGTGATTAGAAGGTCCAACTTGTCAGGCCTGTGCTGGGGTGGGGACAAAACCCATCCATGACTGCAGTGACCCATCGACCTCCCTGGTGGGGAAATGCCCTTTACACACCTCAGTCAGTGCTTCTTGAAAATTCGGGGTGAGATCTGGGGTGTTTTGTTAATGCTGGCTGGAAAACTGGCCAGAGGCTGGCAGTGCTGTGCTGGGCAGCTCTGAGTGCAGGACAGGAATGCCTGGAATCGTCCTGGGAAGGGCAGCAGAGCTTGCTGCTCTTAGCATGACAGCCAAAGCTGGTGTCCAACCCCTTTCTTGTCTTGCTGTGCTTCTCTGAGCCCCCTCTGCAGGATGGAAAAGCAGGAGAAAAGGGGTTCTTTCTGCACATCAGGGATGGTGACAAAGACCTGTGCTGCTCCTGTCCTCGTGTGAGGAGATGCGGTACCTGGGGCTCCACACCAGCTGCAAAAAAAAGGACAAATTACCTGGAAGGTGGGAAAATCTGATTTGAATGGAACAGCTGGCAAGGAAACTGTGGAAATGGAAGGTTAATAATGATCACGGAGTAGTTAGGGTTGGAAGGGACCTCTGGAGATCACCTAGTCCAACCTCCAGTTCTTCTAGTTGAACCCCTGATAAAAAATAGTATCTTTAATTTTTGGTCAGGCAGTTGGACTAGGCAGTCGTTGTAGGTACTTTCCGAGTGAAATATCCTGTCTCATGTCACTTTGTAGAGCTTCAACAACAAGGAAAAACCCTTAAAAACTTCTAATTTCAGGATTAGAAGCATTAATGTCATCAAGTCCTTGTACTGTGACAGGTCTCCTGCCTCCTTTTCCTTTGAAGGACTGAGGGAAACTTCCGGCCAGGTTACCCAGGGGGGTGACCAACCCCACCTCCTATTTCCCAGGCGCCTGCGCTCAAGGACGCCCCTTTAATTACCCGTCCCTTAATTAATGACAGCGCTCCCCGCTCGGCGCCGCCCACGTGGCCTCAGGGGACCGGCGCTTCCCGTGCGCATGCGCGGCGCCCGGCGGTCACGTGCCCTGCTGCCAGCCAATGGGGAGGCGCGTTACTGCGCGGTGCCCCGGTTGAGGAAGTGCCGCCGGTGTCCGTGCCCGGCGCTCCCCGTCCGCTTCCGCCCCCCGGGATGTGCTGAGGGCGCGTCCGCCGCCCCTCCCAGGTGAGCGGGGCAGAGTTTGGGGGGGTCTCTGTGGTGGGGAAGGGGGCCGGCGTTGTCATGGCGATTGCGCCCGGGACGGGCCCGGGCCCGGCGCAGTCGCCATGGCAACCCCGCCCCCCCCGGCCCTGGATCGCAGCGGGTCTCGGGCCCTCGGGATGTGCTCCTGTCCTTCCCGATCACCGGGCAGCTCGTCGGCATTGTCCTCGCCTGTGTCCGTCTCCATTTCCTCTTCCTTCGCGGCCGAATTTCCGCCGGGAAGGCCGGGAATGTGTCGCGTATGGCTGGATCCAGCTGTTCCCCCGCGGGGACAGCGGAGTTGCTCGCGTTTGTTAGGGTTGGTTTGTTGACGGCTGGGTGTTTTTGCGGGGTGTGTGTTGAGGCCCCCGGCATTCAGGAGTTGAAACGTGTCTTGGACAATCCACTCTTGATCACAGGCACCAGATTATCATCGTATCCCACTGCAAACTGTCTAAATGTTTAATTACGTTAACTATGTTGAGTTTGAACTCGGCCTGCTCTGAACCTGTTGGTTTATCCTGATTTTGTTGTGCTGCAGCCGCTCCCAGCCCGTTCTGGGTGATCTTGCTGAGCTCCTGAACCTTGGCCACGCTTCCTTCCCCTCTGGCGTTATATTCACAGGCACACAGAGGTATTAAATATCTCTACCTACCTCAGACCAGACTCTTTTTACATGGGTCTCTTTCCCTCTCTGTTCTGATAATTCCCACTGTCCTCCTTTGCTGCTGAGCAACAAATGTTCTCAGGGAACTCACTATGAACGTGGATGCTTTTCCCCCTTGCAGTGGTCAACACAGATTGGAAATGTTTGCATTCCTACAAGCTGCGTTCCTTTTTTTATCTACCTGCTTACAGATTTATTTGGCTTTTGGCATTGTGAGAGCTTTCTGCAGCTGCCAATAGCTTTAGAGGTTACCATCCTGGAAATCCATGCCCTATCCCAAGGGATCATCAGCCAGTTTTGTTGTATGTCTGTTCCTCTCTTCTTCCATCTAGTTGTTATGAACATGCTGAATGGGCTCTGTTTTCACTGTGGAATCATCCTAGATTATTTTGATCTAATTAATTCTTGTATTTAATTTATTTTAATCTGCCACAACCTTTAGTCCAGGTTAGTATCCTCAGAAGTCTTCATGGAGAACACTCGTGGGAGCATTTTGGGAGCACTAGTGCGTGGTGTGTTTTCAGATAAACCAATTGTCTGTATGAATAACCTCGAGCAGGTGTCTCACAAGTGAAGTGAAAAAAAAAAACCCAAACCAAAAAAAACCCCCCAAGCCCCAACTGCTGGCTCTGTCCCAGCGTGTTTTAATTAATGTGTGAACTCATTTACAAGATAAGCCTGAGCAGCCTCACCCCCCACAGAAGCAGTGACAGGCACCAGGCTTCTACAGTAGAAGATTTTCTCTTGCAGGTTAAAAAGTAGTTCTGTCTTGTAAACTGCTCTGATTAGTGTTTCCACACCTGATGGCAAAGGGAGAAACGTTTGTTACTGGTGCTGAGACGAAGTTTTGCTCTTTGAAGCTGCTGCTGTTTCTCTCAGCAGGCTGTTTGACGTGTTTAAGGCAAATTGACTTCTCATGCCTGACTAGCTGGGAAGTGGCTGTGAATGCCTCTTAAAACCTGTGGCATTCTTAATTTTCACTTCTTTCCCTAAACCAGTGTCCATCGTCCTGACTCCTGGTATCCAGGCTGGACTTGGATATGATGAAACATTGTGGGAATTGCCAGTGGAATTCAGAAAACGGTCTTTAGTCAAAGAGCCTTTAACAGAGCATGTGCATTTATTTTTATTAACAAAGTCTGGTGCTTCCCTCGTGTCTGGTGTTATTTTTTTCCCAGTAAAGATGATCTTTATTTGCTATGGGGATGGGCTTTTCTCTTGCTGGAGGGTTTTTTGGGGGTGTTATGAATGCAGGGGTTGGGCTGGTGTTGTCTGTCAGTCAGTGAGTCAGTGCTGGGCTCGGAGCCCATCGGCTGATGGGAGCTGGTCCTGTCACCCCAAAAGCCACTCTCTCATTTCCTGCCTGTTTTCCACCTCTCTGGCCCCCACCCCGCCACTCCCAGTGTCAGTTATGGAGTGAGCAGGTGAAACTGTGGTGGCAAAGGCTGACTCTGGGTGACAGCACTGTTGTAAATACCTGAGGAATTACAGCTGCAAGCTCAGGGACTTCCTGGCAGAGCTGATTCAGAAACCCTCCTAGCTTTGCCTTCCTGCTTGTCACAGGCTGCTGGGCTGGAGGCAGCCCTGGGTCCTGGGCAGGGATTCCCTTCAGTGACGTGTTCAGGTGCTTTTAAAGGACCAATTGGGCTTCAGCCGTTCAGAGTGACAGCAGGAAAAGATCTGCCTTAGCTGAGCACCTCGTCTACAAACTTGGAAGCCAAGTGCTATCCAAAATTGTTCTCAGAGTGAGATCCCTCCTGCCTTCCTGGTTTTTTAACCCATCACAGCATGTCTGGTGGCTTCAATGCAGAGTGTTGCAAAAAGATTTAGAGCTTCGTGTCTCACTCTGCATCCCCCCACACACTTTCCTCCCTGCAGAGAGGTAGGAACAGGAGCTGCTCAGTTTTCCAGTGTTAGCTTTTAATTAAGTTTTTAATTTCTGCTTCTCAACTTATTATTGTGGCTGTCAGAGCAGACACCTATGCCAGAATCCATTTTAAATGTTACTAGTTTGAAACAGCAGCAGTAGAGTTTTTGAGTTGAACCTGAGTGTCTCATGCTTGGAAAACTGCTGAAAAAGGAAAGCAGAAGGAGCCATTTTGGCTCGAATTTTAAAGTCGAGATCTTGCAGAGGTGTTAAGTTTGGGGCGCTTGTCTGACAACTGAGGAGGGAATGTTCTTTTCAAGCTTTTTCAAAATTTGTTTTATTTTAAAGCACGTTGTTTGCAGTAACCTCTGGGAAGTTGTGTTGGTGTCTCCTGTGAGGGTGTAGGTAGAGGGGCCAGGTTTTGTCCATGCTGCTCCATAATGAGGACAGTGTGTAGGAAATGGAGGCAACTGCAAATTTCCTTCTCCTGGCGTTTGTAGGCTGCATTTCTGGCTGTTTTTTCAGTCACTACACACGTTTTCTGTGTGGCTGTTCATTCTAATTCAGAAAGAGCAGCAGGCCTGCAGGTATGATGGATTGTTTGGGGTTTTTTGTTTGTTTTCTGGAAGAAGAGGTGCCTGTTGGAAGCTTGCTGTGTATGAAATCTCCCCTCTAGCAAGGAGCTTGTTGCCAGTGTGCCTCTTTTGTGACCCTTGGGTTTGAACTCCCCACAGTGCCACTGTCACAAAGCAGATTTTCCCTTCCTCGTCTTAACAAGAAAAGATTTAACAGCAAAACCCTCTTAGAGATTCTTGTTTGCCATTCCCCAGAGGAATTGCTGTATCTGGGGCAGCAGGAAGCCAGGCCTTGTGCCGTGTGCTTTAGAGACACTTTATTTGGGGACTGGCTCCTGTGAAATCCATGGCTCCAGTAATGTTTCCAGAGCTGTGAGGTGAAAGAACAGCCCAGAAAGTGACCCACATGCAAAACATTAATGTTTCTGCTGCTGCGAGTCTGACAAGTCCAGCTCCGAGTGTGCAGAAGATCAGGGGTACAAGTGTAAAAGGATTTTCACTAACAGTAAGTGTTTTTTATTTCTAACAAATAACCACTGCTTGCTACACAGGGAGAACTACATTTTGCCTTCTCACTTTTTAATATCCTTTTGGGGACTGTTTCAAATCCTGATCCTTCATGGCAGGGGGCCACAGTGTTAATGACAGTGATTCTGTGCGTTTGACTTGGAGGCTTTCAGTGCTGTGGTGTGCACACCTCGATGCAGGCGGAGTGGAAAATTGTGTGGAGCTGGAGACAAGGCACAAATGTGTTCTTACAACGGTGTTTTCAGAATTTCAGAGCTGAGGAAAAAGAGTCTGAGCCATCTGGGATGAGCCTTTAGGAGGAGAGCTGAATGCCAGGATGGTTTTCCTGGGTTATGTGTGGCAGTGCTGCCTTCCTGGCTGTCAGAGTTCAACGTGCTCCGGCCAAGCTCTTGTAGCTGTTCCACATGAGGAGGATGTAATACCAAATTGGCTTGTTTGGTGTATTTGGTGTTGGGTGGGAGTCTGATTTAGCAGGGTGGTACAGCAACATGCTGGAATCACAGCAGAAGCACAGCACAGTGATGGCAGTGTATGGTTGGATCCAAACCCAGCTGTGGTGCCTTGTCCTGGTCTCTGTGTGCTCACTGTCAGGGTGCTTGGGAAGGAGTACACAGATTGAAGCCTGCTTTGCTTCCTTCAAAATTTACTCTTTTAATTGTCCAGTTTTCATACTTTGGGCTCAGCTGTGTGTATGCTCCTCTCGTGTTGGTCTGGCTCTCTCAGGAAGATGTGATTCTTTGTTAATTGTCTCAGGGCACCTGACAATTCCTCGGTGCAGATGTCTTACCTCAACCCAAGGTTACCCTCCAGCCTCCCTGGGGCTGAGATGAATTCAGCTTTTCTTACGACACATTCTTCCCCGAGCTCACTGGGTTTTGCCCTCCTCCACTGTGGGGTGCTAGTCAAGCACACTGCCCTGGGTGGATTCACTGGAGAAGAAAGTCTCCTTTCTCCAGAGTGATGTCCCCAGGAGAATCCCATTAGTGGTTGGGATGTGCTTCGGGGGCAGATGGGATCCACATGGCAGGGCTGGATTAACCTCGTGTGTTCCACATGTGGCAGCCTGGGGAGCTGTGCCGGGGCAGGTGGTTGGGGAGCGCAGGTTTCTGCACAGAAAGAAGCTGCTGTTGAAGGAATTTAAATAATGAGGAGCTCCAAGTCTTGAGCTAGTGCACACCCCTGAGTGAGCTGGGGTCCACGAGGGGCTCTGAGGCTCAGTGCTTTTGATTCTGGTAGAAATGGCAGAAAAACATGGATCGAAAGGTGTTCGGGGCTATTGTAAAGCCACATAATCAGAGCCTGCTTCTACCCACGTTATTGTGGTTTTTTCAGACCAAGGCTGAAAAAAATCAGTCATTTTGTCCTAGATTTCTCATTAAGAATCTCACTCATTCCAAGCTTCTGCTAATGTAGGGAATTAAGTGCTGGCAGTTTTGGGCAGCACTCCTGTGGGATGTGATGAGTGTACAGGGATGGAGGTGAGACGATCACCAATCACCGTTCCGCTTGTGACCATAAGCTCCAAATTCTGTCGGTTTGCATAACAAAGTGGGGATGAGGGGAGTTGTACCTTTTGGGGTTTGTGTGCTGCCTGTCCCAAATGAACCTGTGTGGCATTCCTAGAAGGAGCAGGAGCATTAAATGGATAAACAGAGTGTAACAAATGCCCTGTTGAGGTGTGCTTGCATTGCCCACTGGCTGAGCTGGGGCTGTTGGTGCAGGCAGCACATTTGACACCCCAGCTTCCAGTTGTGCCTTTAGATCCAAAGGAACAGGTCTGATTCCAGGCAGGGTGAAGAGATTTGCTCCTCACTGACGTTACGTGGGCCTAAGCAACCTGATCTAAGTTGGGCTTAAACCCCAAAGGGTCTTTCCAACCTAAGATTTTTTATTCTGTAACCATACTTGAAGTAGTACTGAGATGCTGTCAAGCCAAGTATTTAAATATCTTTAAAAATTTGGCTCCTGTTGCTTGGATAATATTGCCCTAAGTCCTGGAAGCTCCTCTTTGAGATTCTTAGTAATGAATCCATGATGTTTTCAAATCCAGTTGCACTTTCATTGTATTAAATGAAAGGAGCTTGGTGACAGAGGTGTCTGTGTGGAACATTCCCTGCGAGACCAGTAACCTAAAAACACAGTAAGCTGAAAATGAAATGCAGCAGGGAAATCTTTACTGCTTTGTGGAATTAGACTGGTTCAGATGGAATGGTTTAATGTAAATCAAATCCCCAGTGCCAGATGGCACAAGGTAGAGAGACTTACAGCTGTGAGTATTCCTGTTTGTGTTTTGGAAGATAATAGCAGACTTTGTGGCTGTTTTGGATACTGTGGTGCTCAGTTACAGCTAAAATCCTGCATTTTGGTAGCTTTAAGATTCTCTCTGGGCTTTGTTTGATCCTATTTATTTACAAGTGAGAGAGGATGTCAGATGTTATTAATTTTTTTTCTTGGGTTGTTCTGTGTCACTGTCGTTCCTCTGGGACAGCCCCTTCATGGTGTGTCCCTGGGAGTTGTCTGCAGGAACTTAATCTTTTCCTTCTGTGGAAGGACTGCAGATAATCCTTAATAATCCAGCAGCAGTGCTCAAAGTGAATGCTTTGAATTCCTGAGGTGAAAATCTTCATCCCGAGTCTGTGAGGATCCGCACGGTTTGATGCTGGAGGTGCTGGGACACCGGGCTGGCTGTGTGTGCCCGTAGGGACAATGCTGGCTGAATTATGGGATTGATTTATCAACACCCACAGCCTGCCAGGGCTTCTCTTTGTTCTTCCCTGCTGCTCTGCTGCTTTCTGTTCAGGATGAATGGATCTCAATTAGCTTTTAAGTAAAGTAAAAGGTATTGATGAACTTCGATCCAGCTTTGTTTCTGCAAGTGAAGAAGATTCCTTCACGTTGGTTTTTGTGTGAACACTAAATTTAAAGCCAATACATCCCCTACTGGGAATTATAGTTGTAAACAATCCTAGTTACTATTAGTTTGACTTTAGTCTCAGATTACCTGGCTTTTATTCTGGCAGGAAATTCAGTGGTATTTGTTGCTAGATAATAAAATTTTTATTTGGGAATTTCATGAGTTTATCTGCTTGGAAGCTGAAGTCAAAACAAAAATTAATGAAACCAGCATCTTGTTCACTGGTGAAATCCAACTGATTTTTGCAGGATGCACAAGGCAGAAACATTGTTAAAACAGGTCTAACAGTGCTAAACAAGGGAAATCTCAACTTGTAGAACCACTTGGCCAGGTTTTTGTAGGTATGGTAGTGCTCAAGGGATTTTCAAACACGTTTAAGCAGCTGCCTGCCACAGCATCAGGCTTTATCCTGCATTTAAACGCCCTGCTGGATTAAGAGTGCTGGTTCTGTGTGGCTGCCTGTCTCTCTAGAAATATGATCTTACATAGATTTTATTATGATTTTTTAACAATACAAGAGCTCTAAGAGGGAAAGAAAACTTCCTGCTCTTGAAAAAAGCTTGAACTGAGGTTTCTTAGCTGTGAAGCATCTGGTTCATGTAAATAAAGTGTTCCTGCACCTGGCTCTAAACAAGAACTGCTCCTTCTCAGTAGGACCTGGAAGTGCTGCTGGTGGAAATGTCAGTGCCTGTACTTGGCTCCATCATGCTGAGTGAAAAGGGACGATTCCTGGAGGCCCAGCCATGGCATTGGCTAATGCTGGAGCCAAAGGCTCTGCTGCCTTTTAGACAGAGCTGTGAAATGCTGTTCTTCAGCTCCTTATAGCTAGAGTTCATGGATGCCAAAGATTTACGACATTATTTTTAAATGGAAAGTTCAGGCCTCACAATGTACTTTAATTTAAAATTATATGTCAAGTTGGCTTACTGAGTAATGCATTTAGTATTTCTTTTCATCCAGCTTCCATTGCTGCTAAATATTTGTCATAAAAATTTCACAAGTTCCTCTGAACTACCCAATACACTTGAGGCCAAGACATTTTGCTAGACTTATTTTGACAGAGCAAGGCAGAAAGCTAGTAAAAATGCTTAAAACCTTTCTGCTTTCGTCTATTTTTGAAATGAATTTGCTATGCATTAATATCTGCAGGTTTTAGGTAAGAAAGGGAATTAAATGCTCAGTTTCTAGTCCTACTTGCTCCTGACTGCAGTAGTCTGTAAAAGGGTGTCCTCAGAGCTTTTTCTAGTGTTTATCTGCACTATCCCTTCATAAGCATGAAATGTTAAATAAAATACGAAATGTTGGCTCATTTTCTGATCCTCCTGAGGAAGTGCTTCCTGTTTTGACAGAAGGGTGAGGTCACTGTGCCCCCTGGGAGGGGAGACAGTGGGCAGTGTTGGCCATGTCACCTCCCAGACCGTGGCCACCATGTGAACCAAAGGCTGCCACCTGAGGAAAATACATTAAAATAAACAAGATAACTTCACTTCGGCTTTTCCAAAGTGGCTGTGGACACCCCTGAGTTAATCTCATGTCCCTGGAGCCCGTCTTTGGCTTCACAGTAGCCACCATTTGGTCTCAGAGGTCAGAGCTTGTGTTGTCAGTGTTGCTGCCTCTAAACCCCTAAAGGCCCTTTAACTTCCCTCGAGTCCCAGGGTTTTGTTTTACACTGATACTGTTTTTGTTTTGTTTTATGCTTTCAAACATGTATTTTGCCCTCTTAAGTGGGCTCTAAAAGTGATACTGAGGTCACTGTGTTGGCTGGGACTTGAGTTCAGGACTTTGGCTGTGCTAAGGACAGCATTGCCACGGGCTGTGCCCAGGGCCAGGACCTGCTTTTGGGTGTTTTTCCAAGTATCCCAGAAGACCCGGAGGCTGTCACCTGGGTGTGAAGGGAATTGATGTGCCTGGAATTTCTTCTCTCTTGGTCATAGCAGCCATTTACCACAGCTCCTCCAGCATGAGTCCCTGCAAACACAGCCAGCCCTGGGTGTCTGAATTTGAGGGGAGGGGGATTATCCTGTTCAACAAAACAGTCATGGATTACTTTTTTGAGGCTGGCTTCAGCTGCAGGATAATGCGTAGTGCTTGCCCAGCTCTTTGAGAATATGGTGTTGAATACACATGGACTAATCCTCATAGGAATGTGTCCTGTGCTGGCTCTGCCTCTCCAGCAGTGCCTACCCTGCCTTTTCTACTCATTAGCAAAACCATGGCTCTGGCATGGTGGTTTCATTTCTCTCTGATTTATTAATGCTGGGAAGGGGTGTTCCCTTACAGGAGCATTGAAACTTTGCAAGAAAAATGATCCTGTGGTGTGTCACAGCTCTGAAATGGTTCAGCAAAGGGTTCAGCAAGGGTGGGGGGGGTGAGACTGGGATCCACAGCATCAAGCACCAGTGGCGTGGATCAGATGAGCCTCAGCCCACAAATGTTTGTCCTTCTTTCTTCGGGGTCCCATGGGGTGAAGCCGAGGCTTCTTAAAAGGTCACCAGGGTGGGGAGCGTGTGCAGCACTGTGACAGGGTGCACATTCCAAGTCTGGCCTCTGAGGGCTTGAGCCAATTCTGGGAGTGTAAAATGAGTTTTAAAGGCAGCAAGGAGTGCAGGTTTTGTAGGTGCTTAAGTTGTTTTGAAACTGGCGCCTGGACTGACTGTGAATGCTGTGGGCTGCTCAGTAAACATGCAGCCACAGTCCTAGAACAGGCTGTGAAATAGCTGCGATGCTTTTGAAGGAATTCTTTGGAGAGGAACAAGCGATCCATTTCAGTACCGACTGATAGTAACTGGCAAAGTAGAATCATAGAATCTGCTGAAGGGAAGGGACCCATCAGGATCACTGAGTCCAACTCCTGGGCCTGCACAGGACACCCTGGGAATCCCACCATGTGCCTGAGAGCCTGTTCAAGAAAGTTTAGTAACTTATTAATTTACAATTAATTGCTGATTTGTAAGTTTGGCAACTTAAAATTGCCCAAACTGGCAATTGTAACTTTGCCAGTTACAATTTTTGTGTTGAAACTGCTCAAATGGCATATGCAGTCCAATGGAGAGTGTGTTTAAATCTGTTGCTTCTCGAGCTCTGAGCTTTAAATCAAGAGCACTGGAGAGCTGAACATCCCTTTTCACAGGAGGGCACAGACAAATACTGCAGCTTTTCCCGTTATAACTTAGCACTTTGAAACCAAGACTTGAGACTCTTAAAATTGGGAAAAGAAAGTAAACATTTTAAGTAATTTGTTTTTTTAAGGGTGGTGGCTTTGTTTTTTTTAAATTTGCATCCTGATCTGGTTCTTTTACCTGGGAGGGGTCGGAGTGAGAGAAATGAAGGAAACAACTCTTCCTGTCTCCTCTCACCTTGTCTGTCTCACATGGGGCTTTGTCCTGCCTGAAACGTGTTCTCCGGTCATCCATCAGTGCTACAAATGCTTTTACAACCACTTTAGCTATCACTTGCTTCTTTCCCTCTGGTGCTTGTTAAAAAAGGCTGAAGACATTGCAGCAAGTGTTCTGTTCGTGCTTAGCAGATCGTCGCAGGGCTGTGGAGAAAAGGTGTCCTGGGATTTCTGGATCTGAGCGCTCTGTGCTGGGCTGGGAGGAGCTGTGGCACACAGGAATGAGGGGAAGTGAAACTAGATCTCATTTCACCAGCATAGGTTAAACAAAATGAACATTTTAAAGAGTTGGAATGCTCTGCATATGCACTCACTGGAGATGGCAGGATTGTGCAAGAGGGCTTTCTAAACGTTCCTTGAGCAGTGCTTCCTTTTTAAGCTGTTTGTACAGTTTTGTTTTAACAAAATGTTGGTCCTGCACGGACGTTTGAAGAGCTCCATGCAACATAAGGTACACTTGGCACGCTGTTGGCTCATTTAATGCTCT
The DNA here is from genome assembly GCA_013397845.1 of Melanocharis versteri. Classification (NCBI taxonomy): domain Eukaryota; kingdom Metazoa; phylum Chordata; class Aves; order Passeriformes; family Melanocharitidae; genus Melanocharis; species Melanocharis versteri. Next base: position 243,442 of record VZTG01002465.1, read on the forward strand.
TTTTGGAAGGGCTGGTGGCCACGTGCTCCTCACACGCAGAGTCACCAGACTGCGCTCCCAGGGATTGGGATGTGCCTGGATATGGGGCTGGAAGGCTGGGTCAGGCTGAGCTGCCAGCTGGGCTTACCCCGTGGCCAAAACAGCTTTCAGCTCCTTCTCGGGTTAACATTGCCATGTTTTGCTTCATCTCTCCTGGAAACTCGCTTTTGTGGGAAAAGCAGCTTTACCCATAGCAAGCCCCTCCTGGTGCCGTTGGATCAGACCCTGTGTCCATCACTCCTCACGTGCTTCCTTCCCTTGCAGGCGTGAATGACAGAGGAGGTGCCCCCGACTGCACTGACGGATGTGAACCTGCGCCTGCTCTGCCACGATGACATAGACACGGTGAAACAGCTCTGTGGAGACTGGTTCCCAATAGAGTACGTGACTGGTTTGGGGTGGCAGGTGGGGACTTTGGGACAGGTGGTGTGGACCTGCACTGGTCCAGCTCTGTGCAGCCTCAGGGCTGTTGCCAGGACAGCAGCAGCAGCACTGTGCTGGTGTTGCTGTTAAAGGTCCTTTGCTGCCTGTCCTGCAGTGTACTGGAGTCATCAGAAACTTCCTGTACGCAGATTTTGGCAGGAAAATGGGCTTTGTCATTAAAGGGATGGATCAGCTTCTTGAGAAAGACTGAATGAGATGGGGAAAGGAGGACACCAGCAGGAAAAAGGGCAGCATCCCTGTGCTTGTGAAAGGAGGTTGTGTCCTGGAGCGTGGTCTGGGCCAGCACCCTCAGAGCTGAACCAAACTGGCACGGAGCTGTTCCTGAGGGGCTGTTCTGAATGTCCCGAGGGAGCTGAGCAGTGCTTCCCTTGGATCACTGCTCCTCCCAGAGTCAGGCTTAAAGCTGATCTCAGCCTGTCCCAGATCAGCTCCCCAGACCCACATTTGGTGAATGCCCATGACTGCACAAGCACAGGAGCTTTTCTGGGGGACACTGACAGATTTCTGGCCTAAAGTATCCAGAAAAACCACAGCTGTAGGCTTCATGGATTTTTAACTTTAGCTTCATAGAGAAGGTTTATAGAGGATTTTAGGAGATTATAATTAATATTGAGTAAAATGTAACAAATTAGCAAAAGCATTCATAATATTTTGAGTTCGTAGATTTCTTTTAAAGACAAGACGTGCTGAACTCTGACTTGGAAATAAATGAACATACAGTAGTTTCCCTTTAGTAGCTGCAGAAGGAGGAGGAGAACTGGAGGCTGGTGGTGTGATTTTTTTTTTCCTACCAATATGCAGCATTTTTTTTACATGTGTATCAAATTAATGAGATCCTTACACTCTTAGATGAGGGCAGATGGATCTTGCATTTAAAAATAACTTGCTAAAGATGGATGTGAAAGCTCTGGGCAAAGACTGTAAAATGAAAATGTGATTCTCTTAGCAAGGCAGGAGGCCATTACATGATGAAAGAACCCATGGTACCAAATGGGATGCAAGAGCTGTTTCCAGTTGAGGAGCATCTCATGCCTGTTGCCATGGGCTTTGCATCCCCAGACATTCCTGTTTCTGCTTTCTTCCCAGGTACCCTGACTCATGGTACCGAGATATCACTTCCAACAAGAAGTTCTTTTCCCTCGCAGCCACATACAGAGGCTCCATCGTGGGGATGATAGTGGCAGAGATCAAGAGCAGGACGAAGGTGCACAAAGAGGTGTGTGACTACCCTGGGCTTCAGCGGGACAGAATCCACTCCCTGCCATGGGGAATGGGGATGGGACCTGTTTGGGGTGGGGTTTTTTCCCTCCCCTATTCAGACACTCGATCCTGGGTTAATGTGTAAGGAATGAAGCACATGCTGATTTCCAGCCAATGGAGCAGGGGTGGGGGCTGTGTGGTACCACAGAGGCTCTTCCTGCTGGGGCATGGCCCCATGGGGAGCTGAGGGATCAGATCCTGCAGGCTAATCCCAAAGTCTCTGTGCAGAAGGCATTTCACTGCTGCCTGGCCATGGCTGGTGTAGCTGTGGGAGCACAAACCTCTTCCTTTCTTACTTAAGAGCTTCCTTAGAGCTGTACTGAGTGAGTCACTCCAGTGACTTCCTGCAGAAACTCCTCCCTTAACACAGTCCTTGTCCTCCCTGAGGGGAGGTAACCTGTCTGCAGAGAGCTTGGAGGCCAGGAGAGGCAATCCAGTGCACCAGAGAGGGAAAGAGGAGATGGTCAGTGAACACAGTGTGGGAGAAGAGCACTAAAAAGCAGCAGGGGCAGTGCAGGGAGTGCCTCACTCCTGGAAGGCCCTCAGTGTTGAGGTTAAACAATGATCCCAGCATGAACAGGGGCCAAAAGCACAGAGTAGCACATGGGTCTCTTCACCTCAGCTCTCTGGCTCCATCTCAAAGCTCATCAAAGTCAGAAGCTGCATCTTCAGCAACTTCTACAAAAGGCTCTTGTTCCAGCCAAGCTGAAAGCCAAGGGCTTATTCAGGCACTGCTCTGGGCAATTGGGCCTGTGGAATGTGCTCCTTGTCCTCCACAGCAGTGCAGAGATCTCCAGCTGGCACAGCTCAGGTGCAGCTTGCAGGCCACGGGGACTTGCTGGGTTGATCTGAACACTGCTGGATGACTCCAGAACTGGCACTTTGAATCCTTCTGGTAAAGAAAGCAAGTATGTTCTGTCCCTAAAGCCACAAATAATGTGCATAGTTAGGAAATATCATGGTTCGTGTTCTGCCTCTGGGATGATGATGTGAAAATAGGAATAGCCCCCTCTGCTTGGATATTCTAACTTCCATTGCAAAAGCTTCAGCTAAGACTGTTCAGCGAAGAGAAGTTTCCTGCTTTAGCCTTGTTTTCAGGTGTTCCAGTACAGGGTTCTTGCTTTCTCCTGAGCCTCCCCAGGCACCCTACTGAATAACCTGTCCTATCTCTACTCAGGATGGAGATATCCTAGCTTCCAATTTTCCTGTGGACACTCAAGTTGCTTACATCCTAAGTCTGGGAGTGGTGAAGGAGTTCAGAAAACACGGAATAGGTAAGATGCTGCTAAGTGCCAGCTGTTGCTGTTGTTTGCCAGGTGTGGCCAGTGGGTGTGACTGAAGGAGCTCCAGTATCTCCCTGCAATGTCCCTATGGAAAGGCTTACCTGTGACTGGTGCCAGCAAGTGGGATAGTGCAGGTGCACTGGGAGGTTTTTACTGATGTGGGCACAACACAATATGCAAATATTTCCAAAGAGCACAGCCCTTTGTCGATCTTGTTCCCAGGGGCCAGCTGAGCACACCAAAAACTCACACTGCTGCTGCTGAGACTGTCTGGAAGTGTAAGAACTTCACCCAGGAGCAGGGTTTGAAATTATTTTCTTTCTGGGTATCGGCAGTCTGATCCCTGAGGTAGAAAACAGAGCTGCTTTTAACCTTTCAGCTTCAACAGATAGAACAAACCATGAGAAAACCACAAAAGGAACTGGAAAATAGTGTAACTTGTGCCTGATTAGATCTTGAATGTACATGTCAGCTCTGAATGTCTGCTGCCACATGCAGCATTCCTGCAGCCATTTGAAATCCTGGAGTCAGAAAGGCGTTCCCCTTGTTTAGAGCAGTTGTGTTCTGTCACCAAGTGCTGCCCTTCTGGTGCCATTTCAGGCAGGCTGTGGATCTTTGATCTGCAGAAGGGAATGGGCCAGGTTTGGCAGCATGACCCAGGGGTGCACACCTGGAGTCTCTTCAGTGGAGAAACTCAGCACCTCCAAGTCCTCCCTTCTCTCCTAGGTGTGTTTGGAGAGGTATAAACTCATAGGATACATAAAGAAATGACCACTGAGTCCTTGGTGAGAGCAGTGTTTAAACCTTCCATTAAAATGCCACTGGAGAGAATTTTCTGTACAAAGAAGAAAGTGGTAGCACATAATGATGTTCACAGAGGGTGGTAAAGAGGTCTTTCTGTAAAATTATGGTGGCTTTCAGTCTCTTCTTAATTTCAAAATTCTATTTTTTTCCCAGTTCCATCTTGCTGGAATTTTCTCCTTTCAGAGTCAGTATTTCCTATATCCATTCCATCTGAACAGCGTGTTGCTGTGCTCTCTCGAAAACTTTGAGCTTGCACTTGTAGCAACACAACCTAAAAAAAGCTGCTGCTGCTTTTCCTGAGACCTTTCTCTTGAGCTTTTCTGCTGGTGTTTGAAGTTGGAGCCTTTCATGCCAGAGGCTCTTCACGCCAGCCATGCTTCTGAGCACTAAAGCTCTGATTTTCCTCTGATTTTTCTCTGATTTTTGTAAAAGGGTTTGGTTTCTAGTTCTCTGCTGTTCTTAAACCACGGGCCAGCTGGATTTCTGTGAGGTAGAAGACTGGAATATCTCCTAACAAAATGGAGCTGCTCTATTGTCGATATCTCAGTGGTTTTATGGGCGTGGCTGATCTAGATTCTCACTAAGTATCAGGGGACCATGAAGTCAGTGCTGTTGACTTCTGCTCTGAAATCCTGTGGGTCCTGCAGGGAGTCCTACAGGCCCTGGGGATTGTGAAACAGCAGCAGCCATCTCCCCTGTGTGTTAGTCAGGCTGATTCTTTAGCCTGGTGTTACCACACCTGCTGGAAGAAGTTCCTGTGCAGGTTCTGCTGGGTCCTTCATGCCAAGTTGAGGTGGTGTGGATGAACCCCCAGGTCTTATCTCTTGGGGCTGGAGTATCCTCTGTACCCTTCTCTGGTTTTTCCTGCTGGCTGCAGCAAATCCAGGTTGGATGAGACTGTCTCCGCTCTTCTCCTTAGAAGGCATCTTAAAATCCTACCAGTTTTTAGGCTTTGGTTCAAGTTCAGCAGACACAATACAATAACCTGCTTGTGAAGTCCTGTTTTGACACTGTGCTGTTTCAAATAGCTTTAAAATAAATAAATGTACGGGGTGGAACTGATACCATTGAAAATGAGTCACTGACCTTCCCCAAAGCCAGGAGCTGCTCTGATGGGGATGGGCTGTAGTTCTGGCTCATCCTTGTGGTTATTGAGTCAGAGGTTTGTGTCTTTAAAATCTCTGGGTTTTGAAGCCGTGCTCATAGGTGAGACCATGTATTAAAACCATGTAGTTGGTCCTGTGAGAACTGGGTGGGATTTGGGGTCTCCAGGTGTGTGCAGCAATCCCTGATTAGCAATCCCTGGTGCAGGAGGGCTCAGCTGGGCCCCACAAACCCTCACACTGAGGGTCCCTGGGGCTGCACACTGATCCTGCTGCTTTCCCTTCAACAGGTTCCCTCTTGCTTGAGAGTCTGAAAGATCACATTTCCACCACTGCCCAGGACCACTGCAAAGCCATCTACCTGCACGTGCTCACCACCAACAACACCGCAATAAACTTCTATGAAAACAGAGACTTTAAACAGCACCACTATCTCCCCTATTACTATTCCATCCGAGGGGTCCTCAAAGATGGCTTCACCTACGTCCTGTACATCAACGGCGGGCACCCACCCTGGACAATCTTATATCCTTTCCCTGCAGGCTGCTGAGCAGAGGCCAAACCCTGTTTTGGGTTAACAACAGCAAAATATGGGTAGATGTGGGAACTGAAACCTGCTCAGATGTGGGTTTAATCTGAAGCTGGAAGGAAGGGGATGTTAGAGGGATTTGACAGTCCATGATCCATGTGTCCCCAGGCTCCCCTGACTCCTCTGGGGACACTTCAGGGAGCCAGTGTAGGATGGTTGGAGCAAGTTGGATGCCAGTGAGAGCGAGTGCTGGTGTTAGGCCAAAGTGCTGGGTGTGCTTTGGCTTGTAGGGCGCAGGATTTGGCCACAAACAGGGCAGAGAAACCATTGGTCTTGCTTCCTGTGCCCTGGGATCCCCTGTGAACCCGGCCTGGCCTGGATCTCAGCAGGCTGCTCCCACACTGACTTAGGGGGTTTGTTTCAGGTCAGTGGATCATGGAGAAGAAACTTGATCTTTCCTGGGTGTAGCTGGTCGGTTCCAGCCTCCCCAGGCAGGTGGGTGGATTGCTCTCCTCACAGGATCTTCTGTGGAGTGCAAAGGGAACTGGCAGCTGCTTAGAGGAGGTATTTCCCACACAAGCTGGAGCTGCCATTCCCAAACTGCCATCCTTTACGGGGCAGAGCAGACCTGCTTTTGATAGAAAGGTGGAGGCAATGATTGCAAGGAGCAGATCTGACTGAGCTGAGCTGCTTCCACTGTGCCAGGGGTCCCTGCAGGCAGGGCAGGTCCAGGAGTGATCTCGGTTCTTTGCTAGGTTACACTGTAGGTGTTGCTGTCCTTAACTGGTGGCCACTGACTACCTACAGCACATTGGCTCCACACTAGCCAGCCTGAGCCCGTGCTCCATTCCCCAGAGGATATACAGACAAGCCCAGAGCCTCCTCTGCAGCCTCCTGCCCTGGTCTGGCATTTCTGCCAAGAGTGGCATCGAGTACAGCCGGACGATGTGACGGACTGAGGGTGCACAGGAAGCACAGGTGGGTGCTGGGGACAGCTCCTGTCCCTGCCACGGCCACTGCTCTGGGACAGAGGTCCTGGAGTGAGCTCATCCTGCTGCTGTGGAAGGTGTCTGGGCATGGCTGTGCTCCAGCCAGCAGCTGAACTCCTGCTGGTTTCATTTGAAGGGAAATCAAACTCTGACCTTGTTTACTTGAGCCCAGAGCCCAGCAGCAGGTGGAGCCTGCTGTCCCTCTCCTTTTCCCAGCTACTGGAGCAGCGTGCAGGACCCACAGTGCCTGAGCCCTCAGAGTCCCAGCACAGTAACTGGAAGCCCCATTTGCTGCCAGTGCCATTGCACGTGTCTGACATTCCCACGACAGTGGCTCCCCAGCACACTTTCCCTAAGTGTTTCCCTAAAACATCTACCCTCTTTTCTTTCCATAGGATTGTTCCTCCTTCCACCTGACACCCGGCTCTGCGCTGGTTCCAGTGATGACAGCTCTTGGCCGGTGACCAAGCCCCCGGATAGGACTCCCTGTTCCACAGGGCCCGACCTTTGGTAGAACTTCACCCTGGGGCTGCAGCCCCGGCTCCCCGCGTGGGCTGGGCGGGCCTGGCTGTGCCGCGGCCGCGGGCCTTGGCGTCACCACTCCGTGTGCATGTTGCACTGTCCCCGCCACCTCCCTCGCCTCTGGTTTGCTCCTCCCCACACCCGGGATGTCGAGGGGTTCAGCTGCTGCTCCCGCTCCATCCACAGCTGCTGAGGGCAGCTGAGGGAGGTTCACGGATCTGCGCTGANGCCACATCAGCTGCTGGTGTGTCCTGTGGGTAACTTCCAGGGAGAGCAACTGCCTCGCATGAGAAACTACCCAGCCCCACCAGCCCTCTGGAGTGATGTAAAAAGAAGCATATAATTCAGGATGCATAAAGTAGAAGGCAGGGAATGAAATTGCTATTTCATAGTGAAATATATATGTACTATATTGTATAGATCTTTCTGCCTTTGTCCAGGTTGGGATGTAGCAGGGGAGGGGAGCTGGGAGTGTAGAGTCTGGTCCAGAGCCCTTCTCCCCTTCCTTGGCACCAGGCTGAATTTTGCAGGATCTTGAGGGATGGGATGTGTGCACAGATCACAACAGCTTTTCCTTGCTGAGGAGGATCCCCCAGCTGCTCAGTGTCATGCCTGGGGCTGTGGTCTGGGCACCTCTGGGCTGTGCTGGGCAGTCTGTCAGTGTCTGCCCAGCATGTCCTGGCTGCAGGACCCTCTGGCTGGACTGAGTAGCTCATGTCCAGCCTGCATGGAGGCCCCAGAGCTGCAGCCAGGCCAGAGGTCCTGCAATATTCCCATAGCAAATCCCCCTTCCCTGGCCAAGGCTCTTGCCACGCTCAGCACCTTGTTCCTTGTTCCCATCTCATTTTTTAACTGAGACTGGAGCAGAGGGATCTGTGCCGGAGCAGGCACAGGGCCTGGATGGGCTGGCACTGCCAGCTCTGGCAGGGGCTGGGCAGGACCTGGGGGGGACACATGGCTCAGGCTGGGCCCTGGGAGAGACAGCAAGCACATTATGACCTTGCAGCCTGGATGGCCACAGAAAGCCGTCAGCGTCTAAGCCCCTGGGTGGGAGTTCACTGATAAAAGGAGGCAGCAGATCAGCTGCTGTGACTAGTGCCAAGCTGGAGAGCAGGCAGCTCAGGGGCTGGCACCTTTAGTGTCTGGGAGCAGCACCAGGTTGTGCTGGGATGTGCTGGTCCTTCTGGGGCTCAAAGACAAGGTAAAGATGTCTTTATGAGCAGTCAAACAGGGCACTGATGGAAAGCCCAGCCTCTGAGACCTTCAAGCCCCAAGAGGCCAGGGCTGCCCTCCGAGTGGGCCTGTTCCATCCCATATGATGTCTCTGGCTCCCCTCTAGTTCAGCAGTGCCAGTGGCAGTGGGCAGGCAGCTCCTCCCCCAGCCCCAGAGCTTCCTCAGGGCCCCTGACACCCTTCCAGCCTCAGCTGTTACCAGTTTGGGGTATTTTTGCTTATCCACTTTTTACTTTACACAGCTGTTGGTTAAGAGTTTCTTTAGCAGCCCAAGCCCCTGGTTTTTCTCAGCACTTGCTTTCTCTGGACCAGAATGAAGCTCTTCTCTCCTCTTTGCCTGGGACTGATGTATGCCCGTGTCCCCAGTTTCTCTCCAGCCCCTTACACAACCCAACTCCACTACTGGAGCACATCCCAAGGGAGCTGTGACTGGTCTGTGTGTCCTCCTACCACCCTGTCCTGAGGTGTCAGCCCTGTCCCCACCTAAGCCCATTATTTATTGAAGAATCTCTTGCTAAATGTCTTCAATTAAACCAAACCTCTTTTCTGAGTTGTCTGTCCCTGCACAGAACCTGCCTCTGACCAGCTGCTTGTGCTCTGCCCCACCATAGGGTGACCACAGACCCTCTTCTATGGGGCTGGGGGGGCTGCTGCTGCTCCAAGCCAGGGATGAGCTTGGAGCAGGCAGAGGGGGGGACAAGGAAGGGCAAGCAGCTCCTCCAGGGCTGAGCCTGCCCTTCCACCAGGACTGCAGGATGGGTGGATTTTCCTGAGGCTCAGCTGAAGTGGATGGGGCCTTGTGCAGCTGCAGCGCTGGGCTCCTCGCTGGCTGCCCCCACTTCAGCCAGGACCAAGGCCCCTCAGGCACAGCCAGAGCCCAGGAGGTGCTCCTGCACCTGGGACAAGCTGCTCCCAGATCCTGCCTGGAGCCCTGGGGAGCAAAAGCCGTTCTGGAGCAACCCAAAATCTCAAACCCTAAGGGCTGTAATGGTGCAGCACCTGAGCCAGCCCACACCTCTCCAGCCACCACCAGCCCCTCACCTCTGGCCTCTGTGCTCCCCCACCCTGCACCTCCCCAAGGTCACCGCCTGCTCTGCACCGGCCCTCAAGAACGATCCCAAGTGTTAAACTTTCAGCAAAGCCATTTATTCCACTTTCCTGCTCCCACAGATCTCCAGGTAGGGACCCACATGAGCATCCCCAACGCCCCAGAGGGAATTCATGGCACGGCTGCCTCATTGTGCCAGCACCCCAAGCGGGAGCCTGGCCACTAACATAGGCAGAGGTGCTTGACCAGAAGCCCCAGGCCTCAGCTGTGCCCAGTGCCAACACAGCCACGTCCAAGTCAAGACGGGGCATTTAAAAAATTAGCTGTTTTGTTCCTTACAAATGAAAGGGGGACCTGACAGCAGCAGTATGTCCCTGAAATCAAAGCATAATTCTAAGGCTCTGGCGCCCTCATGTAAGCACATGAACTCTCTGCAGGGGCTGTGCAGGTTGATCTGGGAAGCTCGCTAAGAGTTTAATGGCCATAAAAATAAAATCGCTTTTCCCTGCTTTAGACAAACCCAACCCCTCCTGGCTGGGCAGTGGGATCGTGTGGGCAGCCACTGCAGCCAGCCACGGGTCGAAAAGTTAGAAGTCTCTCAGCTCACCCACTTTTAATTGAGCGCCAACACGGCGGCATCACTCCATCGCCTCGGCCACCGCCTGCTCCGCCACAGCGTCAGCGCCCAGCCCCACGGACTGCTCCAGCGCCTCGGCCCCCGCCAGCTGCTCCGCCAGCACCTGGCCCTCCAGCCCCACCAGCTGCTGCTCAGCCCCCACCTGCACCATGCCCGGGTGCTCTCCCCTCTCTCCCAGCTCGTTGCCCACTTTAGCCAGCTCGTTTCCCGCCTTGTGGGCAGACAGGTGTCCTCCTGCCCCTCCGGAATGGTCGATGGCTGCCTTCTTCGGCTTCTGCGTGGCAGCCACCGCCTCGGCCAGCTTCTCCTCCGGCACCATGTTCAGGATCTTCAGGGCAAACAGGAGCTGGAACTTGGCAGTTCCTACGAAGGAGTTGGCCAGGAAGTTGGGCAGCCCGCCCATGCGATCCTTCTGGGTGTAGAGGGGGACACGGACCATGCCCATCACCTGCAACAGCATGGACACAGCTCAGCAGNNAGCCTCTCAGCCCAGCCCTGGCTCTGCTCCCCCTTCTGCCCCTTTGAGGGGGATCCCGCTGCCCCAGGCCACTATGGGGAGTCCCCCTCTGCCCTCCAGCCCTGCCCTGCGTGGGAACACCACGGGTGACCCATGAGTCCCCCTCAACCAGGCCACAACCCAGAGCCCGCTGCCTCTGCTCACACGGCTGCCGACACCCACCGAGCGCCCCGTGGGCGCGCGGGGAGGCCCTGGCTCTCGCGCTCTGCCCCGGCCATCAGCCGGACTTGGCTGCCCGGGAGGAGGAAGGTGCCTCCCACACGGGAGGAACTCGGGTCACAGCGACATCACCACACCGAGGTCACGGTCCAGTCCGGGGCACTCAGCCCAGGGCAGGGGGAGATCCCCCCCAGCTGCAAACGGCCCTCGCCCGTATCCTGAGGCCGAGCGGTAACACGGGGCTCGTCCCTGCGTGGGTGGACACCGGGAAAAGCTGGAGCTCAAGCTTGCTATGCTCTGGAGCTTGCGGCACGACCCTGGCCACAGTTCCTAACGCCGATGCCACGGGCGGTGCGGGCACCTGCCGCCGGCAGCTCTACCTGCGGTGCATTCCCCGGCCGGGCTGGCCAGGGCAGCCCGGCAGACCCAGGAGGGAAGCGGTGCTTTCCCTGGGCTAACTGAGAGCTCGCACACCCCTCCCGGGTGTCCCACCTCCATCCCGTGGTCTCGGGAATGCACCGCGCTGATCTCGATGGTGTGCAGCTCCTCCAGGGTGAGCTGCCTGGCGTAGAAGTGTGCCACCACGCGATGTGGCCCCTCTGTCAGGTGCGAGCACAGATAGTCAGCTTCCGTCAGGCGCACACAGCCTAAACCCAAGCCCAGCACCCGATTCAGACCGTCCTCCAGGGACCAGTAACGGCGATCCACGAACCCCCCGGGAAAGCCCAGCAGTCCGTCAAATCGCATCTGCATCTGCAATAGAGGCGCAGGGTGTTAATGGGCCACGGCGCGGCCCCCGGCGGGGGGCGAGGGGGCGTCACGGAGGCCTCCGGAGGAGCCGGAGGAGCGCGGGAGGCATCGCGGCCGCGCCGTCGCGGCCCTACCAGCTCCGGCGCATCCAGGACCATTCACCGACAGCGGCCCGGCCGCCGGGGCTCTCCGCCCCGGCCGCACAGACCCGCGGGCCCGGGGGCTCCCCCCCGGGCTCGGGCCCAGCCTGATACTACCGCCCTGCACGGGAACTACCGCGGAGCCACCGCCCCTCAGCCCGCCGCC
>VZTG01002465.1:255965-310813 GCA_013397845.1 Melanocharis versteri
CCGGGCGGGGTCCGGGGCCCGGCGGCACGGGCAGCGTCCGGCGGCACGGGCAGCGTCCGGCGGCACGGGCAGGGTCCGGCCCCGCTCACGAGAGGCTCTGCTCGTCCTCCAGGTGCAGACGGGTCTGCTCGAAGAGAAGGGGCTGCGTGGGGCTGCCGGTGCCGCGGACGGGGAGCGTCTTGGTGAAGTCGGAGGAACCTGGGTGAGGAGAGCAAGTTCGGCCTCAGTAATGGGAGCCCTGGCATCAAAGAGCCCTGGCAGGGTGCTCAGCCATCCCTCCTACCCTGGACTGACCGCAGGAGATAGGGCTGGAGCCAACCGCTTCATGCCCTCGGATGCAGGCTCAGTGTCACGGGTGGGACACAGGACACGGGAGGGGACACTGTCTGCCACAGCCTGGCAGAAGCCAGCAGGGGCCGGGATGTTCGTGGTGCCCAGGAGCAGCAGAGCCCACGCTCAGCAGAAGCCAGTGGGGAGGGGTTTCTGCTGCCCTGCCTGGCACTCAGGGGCAGCAGGGATGCTGTGCCAGGAATGGGAAGGGAGTGAGGACAGAGCCAGCAGTGCAGCCTCGCTGGATTGCTGCCCCTCCTTCCCTGCCCCGATGGCCAGGACCAGCCCCATCCCCGCTCTCTGCCAGCATCCCCGGGAGGGCCCTGCTGCCCCACACAACAGGGATGCATAAGAAGAACGAGAAGACGTACCAGCTTACTCCTCTATACCAACAGAGCAGGAATCAGGACCCAGTGCTGCCCAAGACAGGAGGGAGGAAGGCAGACAGAGAGGGAAGGAGACATTAGAGAGGTAACTCAGAACAGACTGCGACTCTACGGAAGGAAATAGGCTGCAACAACAACAGTCAGAGGTGAGGACAGCGCAGTGTCCCACGGGCGTGCTCGGAACACGGCACACGGGACCCTCCCTGCCGTGACAACACTGCCCCAGTCCCCCAGCAGCTGGCCCACATGGTTCCCCTCCCTCACCCAAAAGCAAGAGCACATTTGGGAGCACACAGGAGGCCTCTGTCACACAGAACTGTGCCATGGAGTGGCTGCAGCCCAAAGAGAGGAAAGGAGGGGAAGGACAGAGACACAAGGGTGAGGGAGGAGGAGAGAGAAGGGGGGCCAAGTTACCTCTGTATAAGCCCCCCTTGCCCACAGCTCACTGCCCACTGGGAGGAAGTGGGAGTCTGTGCACCGGGCAGGAGCGTTCCAGTCCCATCCCAGGGCTGTGGGACACAGCTCCACACCCCCCCCGGCCCTGGAGCCCCGGCAGCAGCTCTGGCCCCAACGGCACAGCCATTACCTGGCAGGAAGACGTCGACCGGGGGGTCACTCTCGGACCGCGTCAGGCTCCGGCTCTCGCCGCAGCCGCCGTCCTGCAGCACGTCTTCGACCGAGGGTGGGCGGCTACCTGCAACCAGCCGAGAGCGCAGCCCCTCAGCCCCCAGCACGGCCCCGCGGGGGCTCACGGCCAGGGTGGCTCGAGGTCTTCCATGTGAGGAAGCTCCCCAGGCCCCCCCAGCCCCACTGATGTCCCAGGAGGGCCAGTCAGATTGGCCCAGGTCACAGTGCCCAAGGGCCACCTCTTCACGTGCAGCTTTGTGGCCCAAAATGTGTCCATCGCTCCCCTCTCACCTCATCCTTGTCCCCTCTGGATGCTGACTGAGCACCAGAGACCCATCCCAAAGACCTAGAGACCCATCCTGTGTGCCCAGTGCTGTGGATGTGCTCTCACCAGGGCCCCAGTGGTGTCCTCCGTGGTGCAAGGACAGCCCACGACATGGAAAGCTCTACTTGAGCAAAGCTCAGAGCAAGGTGAGATGTTTGGCAAATAAACCAGGGAGATCTGTGGATTTTGCTCTCCCGCCTCCAAGAAAAGACCCCAGCACCTTTCCCCGGTGAAGCACAGAGCCTCAGAGATGGACTCAGGGGGCTGGATGCTTCAGAGCTCATTTGTTCATTCCCCAATTGTCCCTGTTCCACCACAGCAGCACTGAACACTGAGCCGAGGTCTGGCTGTGCCCACACCTACCCTGCTGCACCGACGAGGCCTCCTCCATCTCTTCCCCTGCCACGCTCTGTAAGGAGGGACAGCACAGGTTACTTCTGCAGCTGGAGGCCTTTGCTGTGCCATTCTCCTGCTCTGGCTTTCTCCAGGGAGCCGTGCTGGGGGTCAGGGCTTGTTCCAGGGCAGGGGCAGGGGGCTACCCCAGAGCTGTAGCACCACAGGCTGGGATGGAGGGCTCTTACCAGCAGTGGGCACTGGAAGCTCCTAAGGCCCAGCTCCCACCCCTGCCCCAAACACTGCTGGGCTCTCCCAGGATGCCGGGGAAGGTCAGCTCTGCCACGGCTCCAGCTGAGTGGTTTTCCACTCCCAAAGAGGTGTCAGGAGCACAGGGAGTGGCTACGTCCTTCCCCATGGAGCCCTAGGGGTAAATAAAGCAGCCAAGACTCTTAGCTCCGGGCAATGGCCCTTCAGGAGTCACTTCTTGTGTCCCAGAAGCCCCCCCAGAAGAGTTCTGGCTCAGAAGCCCCCCCAGCAGAGCACACACCTACCTCTGGAGAGCTGGTCTCCCTCAGGACCAGCTCACCCCCGCTCAGCACCGCCTGCGAGTCAGAGTCCTCGGAGAGCTTCTCCTCATCCTCCTCATGGATTGGGGATGAGGGAGACCGTAGTGTGCTGCAGCAAGAGAAACTCTATTTGCAGGGAGCTCCCAGCACCCTGGAGCCTGGAGGACTTGTGGGCAGCACAAGCCAACTCTCATGAGCAGGAGCTTAGACTGGGGAGCTGAATTTACCAGGACCTCCCATATTGGCTACATGGAGAGCAGCAGGGTGGGACAGAGCCAAGTGGTGCCAAACTTTGGCACAGCAACAAGAGGCCCAGGTCTCACACTGCTCCTCACACTTTCAGTGCTCCTTTCCCAGGTGAAAATCTGGGCTGGAGTACAGTGAGGAGTGCCAGGAATAAACGCAGTCTGATCTGATCTGAACAGCCCCATATCCTCACCTAAACCCTCCATCACAGGGCCAACAGAGGAGCCTTCAGACAAGAACTACAGGATCTCAATTCAGCACTTTGTGCTCTGAAATTCAGGTCACTCCTCTCCCCATTCCTTTGCTCCTGAGGAGCTCCATGCAAAGCTGAAATCCAATAAGGTTCGGACATCAAATGTAAATTCAAGGACTAAGTGCATTGGGAAGGAGACATTTCCATCCAAAGTCTTACTAAGGAAGTGGTGAAGCCCTGGCACAAGGTGCCCAGAGATGCTGTGGCTGGCCCATCCCTGGAAGTGTCCAAGGCCAGGTCGGACAGGGCTTGGAGCAGCCTGGGATAGTGGAAGTTGTCTCTGTCCACAGCAGGGGGTTGGAATGAGATGAGCTTTATGGCCTTTTCCAACCCAAACCATTCTGTGATTCTATGATTAAATTCTCCTTGTTAAAAATCCTCTTTCTTTTGGTGACAGAGCCAGCCCTTCGGAGACACAAGCTGTAACCTCAGGCTGAACACAGGGACAATGTCCCAGTTCTCCCCCTGGCACAAGTACCTGCTGGCCTCCTCAAATTCTGAGTTAGCTGTGCTAGCAGTGGTGGGACCACCCAAAGCCCTGTCCTGGCTCTCAGTGCGTGTGGCCGCCAAGCCTCAGGGCTTGCAAGACGAGTGGACCCCGAGCCCTGCTGACCTGTCTGGAGACTTGCTGCGCTTGCCCTTTTGGTGGCCACCCTCCAGGGCTCTGTCCATGCCCACGAGCGGGCGGCTGGCGGGAGGCATCCCATCCACCACCCCGGAGTAGCTGATCTCGTCGTACAGAGGGGCCGAGGGGATGGAGGGGGACACCGAGCGAAGGCCGTTCAGCGCTTCCAGCAGGGAGATGGGCTCGTAGCCTGGGGGGATGTTGTCAGAGCTCTGCAGGCCAGAAAGAGGGCAGATGTTAGGAAAATATCACCAGGCTGGAAGCCCCCTGCCCCCCAGGCAGCCCATCCCCACAGCCACCTCTCCAGGACGCCTTGGCTCCTTCCCTGGCAACAGCCACACGTTCCCTGGAACACCGGTGATGCTCCAGGCAAGTTCCCAGAGCAGTGCTTGAGAGACTGGGCATCTCCCTGATGTGCTTTCAAGGGCTGGGCAAGGAGGGTGAGAAAGGAGGCTCCTAAAAAGCTGCTATAAAATACATTTGGATTTTTTCCCCTGAAAGCTCCTCCAATGATTCAGAGACCCTTCCAGCTCAATGAACATCCCACTTGTTCTCCCAGCCATGGAACAGCACCACCAGTGTCACCGAGGCAGAGCTGAAGGAGGGGAGCATGTGTGCACCAGCTGAGAGATGGTTCCTGAAGCCTACCCCAATTCCACTTCTCCCATGTCCTCTCAGCTGCTAACACTGGCTCCCTGCACAGCCACCTCTGCTAAAAGGCAGGAAAAGGATCACAGAACCACTGACCCTGGAAGGAGGAAGGAAAACCACACCAATTCCCATTCCCTCTGTAAATCACAATGCTGCCAGTCAAAGGGACCCTTGTAAAGCCATTAAATCAACACCAGTTTAACTCCAAAAATCCTCCTGATCATAAAGACCCTGTGGACACAGAGACAAATGGGGTTCATGCTGCAACCCAGGAGGCCACAGGCAGCTCAGCCCAGCCTGATAAAAATCAAGAGACAACACTGCAGCAGTCCAGGCTACATTAAACTGAGCTGTTTCAGCCCTGTGTCCTCAAGGAGGTGGTTCTAAGTTGTACAGAGGATGGCACGGTGCTGCTAAGCCTGGCCATGAACCTCCACATCTTCTGTGTGCCCCATGTCCCAGTCACACAGCTGCAGATAAGCCTGCCCAGCAACCTGTTCCAACACAGCCACAAATTTGGTGTGAGCTGAGTGCTGAACTGACTCACCTGTGGTCACAGGAGCAGTTAGGTCTGATGGGGAGGGAAGAATGAGTGGCACCTGGGGTCAATCACCAACCCACATCCCAGCATTGGTCCTGTGAGGGTTTTGAGCTTTGAAAAATAACCAGCTCAGCTAAACAAGGAATGGGTTCCCAGCTGCTGCCAGCTGTAGGTGTTGGGGCCAAAAGCCATCTCCAAAGAACCTTTCATCTGCAGACAGCAGCTCAGCTGTGCTATTCCATGGACAGAAAAATCAGGGAGACAAACCCCCTTGAATTCATGTTTGGGACTTTTTCTCCTGGCTGTGCAGACCAGGCCCTGAGGGTTCAAAGGCTGCCCATCTGGCATTGCTGTGATGAAAGCTCAGCTTGCATGGCCCAGCTCAGAGGCTGGAGGAGGATTTCCCAGCCGATGGCTACAACTCCCTCACTGAGACACTGCTCCCTTCTGGGATACTCACACCACACCCCCAGGAACACTTTTAGTCCCTGAGAGAGGCTTGCAGAGCCAGGTCATGCCAGAATGGGTTCAAACCTGAACCCAGCACCAGGTTTTCTCCAGACCTGACAAGCCCAGCAAGCCACATTCCTACAAGGCTGAGCATCTGAGCTGGCTTGAGCAAAAGAAAACTGCAACCTCCTTGACAGAGATGACAGCCATGGCTGCATTAGATGGGAGTAAACAAAGAGGGCACAAACAGCCTTCCTGGCCTGGGGGCTCCCTCACCTTTCCCCTTCCCAGCTCCTGGGCCCCCACAATTGCCATTCATGCTGTCCCCAGCACAGCATCCCAGTTACACACTCCCAAACAACTCAGAGGGTCCCAGCCAAGACGAGCTCCATCGTTCCTGCTCCCGTAAAAGCAAACCAGCCTGTCACAGCCAGTGCTCCTGAATGCAAGACCAGCTCCAGCTGCACCTCTACACCCCAGCACCAGAAACCACACCAAGATGTGCCCACACCAAACTGCCAAGGGGATGAGGTAAGTGCAAAGAAGCTTTTGGGTGAGCTGTGGGGACTGCAGCTTGCCCACAGTCCTATGAAGCTGTAAAAACATCTTGGCCAGGAGCCATAAATCAGCCAGGGGACAGTCCCTGAGAGTCAGCATCAGACCCCTGTGCCAAGCTGCTTCCTTCTTGCTTGTTCCTCCACAGGCAGACTGGGGATGTCAGTGATCATTTGTGCAGGGTGTGAGCATCTCACTGCCAATGTGAAGGACGTGGAGTGTCACAGCCTGGCAGGGGCACAGGCCAAACCCAGCGTGTCAGCAAGCCCTGGTGTGTAACACTGCCACGTGCAGGTGACACTGCTGGCAGAGAGCTGCCAAGTGCAACCAGCCGAGTCCACTTACTGTTCTTACTTCCCTCCTAGGCTTCCTGCTGGGCAGGGAGACAGAGCTCACCTTAAGGGCTTTAAAGGGGCGCTGTCAAGAGAAAACCATGTTTTAAAGACGTTGTTTCTTGAGGTTAGTGACAGGAAGAGACACACAGCATCTCCTCACCTCGCTGCAGGTGACAGCACCCATGTCCTCCACACACTGTGCTCTGCTTCACAACAACCCTCAGGGCTTCTCCACCACCCCATTCCTCAGCCCCAGCCGAAGGCAGCAGAGGGCAGATGGATAAACCTAGCCTTTTTCTGTGACAGTATCTGTTCCCACGAAAGCCTGTAGGATGATCTTGATGCAGTTCTCCTTCTCCTCACTCTAATCTCAGTGTCTCACCAGAGCCAGCTGTGCAACAGCACTGCTCAGGCAATGAGCTGCTGCCCTCACCACACTGGGGACATGCAGCTGGGCCCTGAGGCCACCAGCACAACACTTGCCATCCCACACTCCCTCAGATGCATGCCAAGACATCCAGGGAAGCTGCCACAAGGAGGCCTTTCTGCTCCCATGCTGGGAACCCCAGTGCCAAAGGCATTTCATCCGTGTGCTGCCACACAGATGTGTGTGCAAGTCCAACTGGAACCCCTCTGCCCTGTTTTCACAGCTCCCACCCTGTCATGCCCAGAGTCTGCCACTTTTCTGTTGGGCCAGGCAACAAGAAACCTTCTCATCCTGAGGTTTCTGTGGATTTGTTTCCTCCAATCCAGCTGTGTTACTAATCCATGGCAGTCTAGCAGGTTGGTAAGAAAGGCAGCACTGCTTGGGAAGCCCTCAGTGGAGGGTCTGACCAAACCTCCTGAGGTGCCAGGGCCACCAGCCATCAGGCCAAACAACTCATGCACCCACCAGCTGCTTGCTCAGGCTGAGACCAGAGCCCAGGCTTCGTACAGGGGTCACCAGGTACTTACAGAGTGCTCATCATGGTCCACGCTCTGTGCCAGGACAGGGCTGAACGACACCGGCGACAGAGCCCCCGGCTTCTTCCTCACCGCCCGGATCTGCAGCAGGGCACGGAAGGCTAGGAGGGAACAGGAGGTGGTGACTGCACAGCCCGGCAGGGCCAGGCTGTGCCAGAGCTCCTGGCCCTGCCACAGACACGCTGCTGGCACGGCGTGGGGGAGCTCCCCTGTGCGTGGGGAGCGGGGCCATGGAGCGCCCCAGAGCCAAGCGAGGGGGTCGGGCTTCCAGTCCACTGATCTACACAGGGAAGGGATCTGCTGGCTGGAAAAGTCTGGGTACACAGAGCTCTTGTGGGGAACAGGCACTGCCTGCCCCAGTACAGTCATGGACAGGGTACTTCAGGTACTGTGCAAGTGTAGAGGCCCAGGAAAGTTCCCCTTAAGGGTAGGTCACAACAACACAGTAAGAAAAACATGAGCTCGGCCTCAGGAGTGCACTGCATGCTATGGGTTGGGTGGGGGAATCATTAAAACCCCTCTGGGTTCCTTCAGACCCCACAAACCTCAGCCCTGGTGGTGAAAGGTTTCAGCTGGAGGGTTAGTGGCTGTACTCCTGTCTCCAGCACAGCCACCCCTCAGTCCTCCCACCACCACAGCTTTGATCTCCACTCCCTGCAGATCTCTTCTATCTGCAGATCTTTAATATTGTTTGCTCCTCTGTGCCAAGGGCGCATACAAACGAGCCAGACATCTGTTCTGATGCAGCTGTGAGAACTTGCCAGGCATCTCCCTGGTTCTTGGTGCACCCAAGCCCCTCCAAGATCAGCCTAGAGCCAGAGAACAGAGGTACAAACCTATCCTTGCTGCCTCTGCACTCCCCAGAGGCAGACTCCCAGGAAGTCTAAGATAGGGGCATTTTCCAGACAAATACAACCTATTCCCCTGCAGCCTGCAGATGAGACAATGCTGTTCCTGTGTTTTATGACGTGCTACTTATAGACAAAGCTGTCTGGCACTTCCTCTGGTGAGATCTTGCTTTTGGTTACTGCTCTTCGCCATGTTTGGACTTAATTTCTCAGGCCAAACATCTGTCTTAGGCTCTCTATTTCTTTCCCTGAGAATTGTCAGTTAGAAACAATCAAATACCTCAGAGACCAGGGGGTAAAACACACACTCTGCCCCTTCCAGCAAAACCACAAATTTCTCAAGGGCCTCCTGTGTCTCTGTGCCTTTGAGAAAAAACACAGATTTCAGCAAATGCTGCCTGAGTGTCAAAACATGTATCTAATTTTTTCCATCTTTTGGGAGCTGAGCAATGCAGGGGTTAAGCAAATCCTCCTAACTCCTGGCAGAGCAAAAGACTCCAAACTGACGGTTATCTCATCTCTGCCTCCTGGTGAAATCTGGGTAAGGTTGTCAGAAGGAAAATAAAATCATGCTATGTACTTGGACAGCCCTCCAGTGGTGCTGGCTGCTCTCTCAGCCAGATACGCTCAGGATAAAGCTTCTCCATCCTCTCCTTTTGGGGATTTTCCATCATCTTCACCAAAAGACAAGAACTGCCAACATGGCACAGCCCAGAGCACCTGCACCTTCAGATCCACCCCAGGGAGAGGGCGAGTGGCCGGGGAGGCACTGGACAGAGAGCCAGTCTCCTCTCCTGGCTGAGGACTTTCATTTTAGGGGCCGGCAATCTCCAGATGCCAGTGAGAGCAGCAGCACAGGCGATGCTGAGCCTTGGGGCGGGGTACATAAAAGAGGCTCCTCCTCCCAGCCTGCACGGCCTTATCAGGAGCCTGGGAGGGGGCCAGGGCACTCACGGAGCCTGCAGATGGGGCAGTTGTTGGCCTGGTAGCGCAGGGTGTCGGCACAGGAGTTGCAGAGGCAGAGGTGGCGGCAGGGCAGGATGAGGGTGTCCCGCAGGTCCGACAGGCAAACCACGCACTCGTTGCTGTTGTCACTGTTCTCGTCGTCTGAAGGCTGCAAGGAGAGGCAAGAGGCTGGCATGGGAATGGTGGGGGCTATGCCAAACTGCCAAGGGACTGGAGCCTGGTGGAACTTCCCACCCAAAAGTCTGTGGAAATTCTCTTTTTGCAGCTCTCAGCAGGGGTTCCTCAAGGAGAGCAAGCTGCAGCCCACGCAGCCCTGCTCACACTCCTTCCTCTCAGGGCACTGCACTGTGAATTCATGGCAGAGTTGTCCTTCCCCAGAGCCATGTTCTGTCCAGAGGGGACCCATTTTGGGGCAGGGATCCCCTTGACTGAGGCTGACCAGGAACAAGCTCCTGCCTCCCATCCTGGTGGCCCCAGGGGCAACAGGGAAGTGAACTCTTTGGCACTCCAGCCTTTCTTCCCCACAGAGAGAGCACCCCAAAAGGAGCTGGGTGCTGCCTGTCATTCCAGCCATGTCTAGCCCAGCTTCCACAGGTCCCCTGAGCAAGTAAGTGGCTCTCCTGCATCTCCTGTGCTGGCACAAGCTCTGATGCAGCTGCAGGAGAACCAGCCCAGGATGCTCACCTGCCCACAGGTACCCTGGTAAAAGGGTCAGCGTGCACCCATTCAACATGAATGTCCCTCATGACCATCTTTCGGTCACTCAGAGCCCCACAAATTGGATCACAGCCACTGATCAAGCAGGGAGGAGAAACTCACTCTCCCACCACAAGACTAACACCACAAAACTCCACAGTCTCCCTACTGATGTCACAGAAGTTGTGCCAGAGCCCACCACGATGACCCAGGATGGGGCACCTCCACCTTCACCTGGGGCCCCTTTGGTCACTGGGGCTAACACGTGCCAGACCATGGGCAACCTCGGTGTAAACAGCAATTGTGCTGCTGCCACATCCTCACCCAGCCCTGTTTTTGGAGGGAGAGCAGGCTCTTTGCTGTCCCACTCACATGGTTTGCTGAATAAGGAAGAACAAAAATGGCCCCAAGCCACTTGTCTGATCCCAAGAACATAGGATTGCCAGATCAGGAGAATCATCATGAGACCCTGGAAGGCCCAAAGAGAAGCCCTCAATCTTGTTAAATAGATCCTGTGGAAGAAAAATCTTGGCAAAGACTTCTCCCTCCTGCCTCTTCAGGTGCTGCCTGTTGGCACAGGCAGATAGGG
The DNA here is from genome assembly GCA_013397845.1 of Melanocharis versteri. NCBI lineage: Eukaryota > Metazoa > Chordata > Aves > Passeriformes > Melanocharitidae > Melanocharis > Melanocharis versteri. The sequence goes on from VZTG01002465.1 coordinate 266,254, forward strand.
ATCAGAGGATGCTCTGGACAGGACACGGGAGAGGAAATCCTGCTTGTCTTGCTCCATGGCTACTCCACTGTTTGCAAAACCCTGGAGCTGTGTAATCCCAAGGCCAGCAATAAGTATTCTCCACAGCCCAGGTGGCAGCAAAGGGCAGCTCTACAGAGGCTAAAGGAAGAATAAAGAGGTCACATAACCTGTGCAGAGCTGTGCAGCAGGCTGGGATCCAGCAGCAGCTCCTGCCTCAAAGTGGGAAATGTTTCTGGTTATGGCATTTGCATATACATCCCTTAGGGGTGCTGTGCTCCCTCCTGCTGGGGAATGCAAGAGGAATGCAAGAGGAATGTCTCTGGACACTGGCAAGCCCCAGAGAGCTCAGTTCTCTGAAACACTACAGGATCATGCAGAACCCTCAATGAGAACATGAAGGAGCCACAACAGCAAAGCACAGACACCAGGCATGACTGCCTTGACTGCAGAGAGGCAGCAACACTGGCCCTCTACAAGCCTTAAAAATCAGTGCTCTGACACACTCCTGGGGCACTGATGCCCTTCTCTCCTAGCAATACCAGCCACAGAGAACATCCTCAAGAACCTCATGCTGCCTAAAATTACCTCAGCACAACTCCACTGACTCTTTGGGCCTGACACCAGGGATGATCTGTCACCCCTGGGCTTCTTTGGTGCCTTGCAGGAATGACACAGACTTGACTCTGGGAAGCACCTGCACATTGCCCCGACAATCCCCATTTCTAAGCTCAAAAGCAGACGGTACAGGCTGGAAACCCCCAGCACCTGGCACCTGGGCACCTTTACCTTGGTCTCCTGGTTGTTTTTGTTCTCGATGCCATAGATCTCCTGAAGCAGGTAGCTCACCCGGTCAACCTAGGGGAGAACACCACAGTTGGAGTGACAGCTGCTCTGTCCTTGCTGGTTTATGACCACCTTCCCTCCCTCCTGTGTCAAATGTCCACGTTACTCCCCTATAGTGACATGAAAAGTTAACAGAAACAAATATTGCAAAGGGCAGCTGGGAGAATGAGTCTCTCCTTGCTCAGAAAGTAGAGCCCATCCTGCCTGGTCTGAGCAGAGAGTAACAAAGGTGGCTAGCTGGGCTATCAAAATAATCTAAAAAACAAACACTCTGCTTGTCCCAGACATCTAGAGGGAATACACACCCCATAGCTCCAATAATCCAGAGCCTTCCAGAGTCCTCTCCTCTGTGAGGTCCTGCTTAACTTTAACCCAGATGAACTTCCACCCATTTTTGCAACCTCAGTGGACGGGCTGTGCCAACAGCTCCTTACTGGCACAGTGGCAGCACATCACCTCCCTGTCCATCCCCTGGGAGCATAAGGTTAAGCTACTGAGGACAGACAAACCACATCCCTTAGCACGAGAAGCACTTGAGGGGTAACTCTACATTAGTGCAGTATCATTTACTGCCATCCCCAGGCCCTTGGTGGCATCTCTAAATTGGGGGTGTGGTGGCACAAGGTGCTTGAGGCACAGGTGGAAGTTGCTCAGAGCCCCAAACTGAGACAACTGCAAGCCATGGCTTCTGCAAACTGGCAGCTGCCTGCAAACCTCCACGAGCAGCTGAATTACAGCACTGAGGCAGCCAAGATTCAGTCCTGCTAAACATCTTTATTGATGATCTGGATGAGGGGATCAAATGTACCCTCTGTAAGTTCACAGACAACACTAAGTTTGGTGGGAGTGTTGATCTGCTGGATGGTAGTAAGGCTCTGCAGAGGGATCTGTAACGCCAGGGGAGGCTCAGGTTGGACACCAGGAGGAATTTCTTCACAGAAAGGGTTGTTAAACATTGGAAGGGGCTGCCCAGGGAGGTGGTGGAGTCACCATCCCTGGAGGTGTTCAAAGAACGACTGGGCTGGGTGGCATGGTGGTGATCAGTCACAGGTTGGACTTGATGATTTTGCAGCACTTTCCCAACCTAAATGATTCTGTGATCTGGTGCTGCACAGCAGCTTCCCCAGAGCAGGATGTGTTCCTTCACAGAAACCCTCAGGACAGGTAAAAGGGTGAGGGGGTTGCTAGGTACCAAACAGGCAGATCTCACAAACAGGGGGAGGAAACACTTTCCTGCCATCTCCAGTAGCTGTCCAGCTCACAACACGCAGTGAAACCAAGACATCAGCAGTCCAGTGCTAAAAAGAGCTCATCAATCCTAACGTCTCTGTAATTTCCATGTCTAACTGGCCTCTCTCCTCTCCTCTTGTCACTGCTCAGAAGAGGAGTGGCTCTGCCATGGGATTCCAGTGCTGCAGAAGATGACACATGCCAAGGTGGGGGCAAGAGCTGGCTGTAGCCAGCCCATTTGGCAGTGCAGAAATGCTCTGAGCTGGGACACAGCAGCGATAACAAACTAAGTCCAGAGTCTCCCTGTGTAACTCAGTTGCAGCTCACAGACAATCTGTTCTAGGACTGCATTTCATGGCAATGAGATCAGCTGTTGGACTGATGAGCAAAACCCTCTGCAGTGGCTCACAACTCACCCAGGAAGTTTGGGAACAATTATGTGGGAGATGTTCTTTTGTAACTTGGCATTTCAAAGAGAGCTTTGTTCCAGCATCCTGACTCCACAGAGGAACATGAGCGACAGTGAGTGCAGAAGTTGTCAGCTCAAAGCACAGAAGAGGTCAGGGAGAAAGAGGCCCAAGTCTCTGCAGGAAGTCTGCGTTCCTTTTGACTGCTTCCCTCTAAAAATCCTGAGGAGCTTCTGTCCCAGTAGGGAAAGGGTGAGCAGTACAACAAAGCTCTTCCTAGGAAGAACTCTAGGTTTTCCGAGTGGGAGTAATTAAGGAGTAGGTGACTGTACACAGTGCTTCACCTTCATGCTTCTCCAACCCATCCCACACCACGTCATCCTTCCAAAGGCTTCCGCTGCTATTTACAGCCTCAGCAGATGCACATGGAGCCATTGGCCAAGTCCAGGTCATGTTTTTCTGCTGATCCATCTGTTTGTATTCATTCATGCTGACTTTCTTCAGACAGGTTGGTGCTTACACTACAACTGATCTCAGCACAAAGCAGTTCAGCTCATGCACTGCTGCTTCCTGATCAATGCCCACAAAAGGCACCCACAACCCTGGCAGTGGCAGGGAGGGAAAGGCAAAAGAAAAGCAGGGATGGCAAAGAACTTAGTGTTATACAGATGGTTTACTCCAGACACCTTTGCTCTGTGCTGTAAGGGTGCAGATGCTGTCTTAGTTTCAGTGGTGCTGTGTGTTTTTCTAAGAAGAGCTTCCTTCTATTTCAAAAGCCACAGATGAGAACTCACAAGCATTACGTTTTACAAACTGCCAATAAAATAGAAGTACCCAGAGGCAAACACTGAGTGGAGAGGTTACAGGCTCTGCCAATGAAGACAGACAAGCACACACTGTTTCCCTGCAGGAGTCAGCTAACCATCCTGTGGTAGGGTGGAACTTTGCTGGACAGCATTCCCAGCAAGAGCCTCCATCTGGGGAGTCTGGAGTGCTGAGTGGAGAAGGGTGCACACATTGCCTCAGAGTGTACAGCAACCCAACACTGACTCACACCATGTAAGCAGAGGTTTAAAGATAAAAAAATTAACATCCCCCCCCAAGTGGGATAAATTAGTGGCTTTTTATGAGCAAGTCTGAAGGAAAGGGCATGAGTCTCTGCACAGCGTTGGTGAGGCAGACAGAGAATTACCAAATGCCATCTTGAGCTATGATTACCGATAGTGCTTGCAGCTCTTTTCTGATCCAGGGACTGGAATGAACATCTTAGAGCAAAGAGTGTCTTATTAAGGCACTTAATGACCTTCTTGGTACCAAAAGGTACTTAATTCAAATCAGAAATCCCTAGCTATCAAGTAAGCAGATGAAGTGAAAGTCATTTAAAGTTAAAACACAGCACACAGCTAAAGCTGAAAGGATCGACCACCAAAATTTCATCTCTTTTTTGAAGACATTTCAAGCTGATCCTTGCACCAGAACGACTATTGGGTTTCTCTTCAGAAGCTGAAATTCTTGGCAATCTTAGCAGTTTGCAGTTGCTTATGTAGTTCTGGCTACGCAGGACTGGATGTAACCTCAGTCTTGATAAGGCAGTACCCAGCTTCTGCACATCACACCACACCAGGATGGGGGACAAAACGGCAAAATTAAGGGCTGCCAGCACCTTGCTGTCTTTGCTTATGATACCTGAGCTAAGGAGGTGAGATCTCAGGCTCCCAGTGAACAGCAAACCTTCCCACTGGGCACAGCCAGGCACCTGTGGGACACCAGCAAGTCTTTAATCAAGAGGAGACAGGAAACAGGTACTTACAATCTGCTTCTGTTTTAGCGGTTTCACGGAAAAACTGCCATCAACGTGCTAGCAGGAAAAAAAAAGAAATTAAAGCTTTAAATAGCTGCAGTGTACAAATCAGAATGGACTCATTTCAGAGCTGGTGTCTGCTAGCTAAGGGGAGGGTGGGGTGTGTATCAGCAGCACAGCAGGGATGGCAGCAGTCCCTCCCAGCAGAGTTAGTGGAACAGGGTATCGGAGCATTGCTGGTCTGCTCCAGTGCGGAGCCAGGTGGACTTGGCTCAAGTTAAACCTGGCTGAAGTGGGTCAGAGCTCACACAAAACTCCCCTGGCACACTGGGTGCTTTCAGGTTGCAAGCAGTCCAACTGGGTGCAGACACTTCTTCAGCCAGTCCAGCAAGACTTGGCGGAGGATATTTGTTAACACCCTAAATAACACCAAGTGACAGAGTCACTCAGGGCCAGAGCCCTGACAGAGCAAGGGGCTGCCATGAGGCTGAGAACAAGGTTTGTCCACTGGATGGAGTCAGAAACAAGTCCCACGTGCTCCACATCCTCAGAGCTGCGAGCCCTTCATTTGCTCAGTGGCAGCAGGCGCAGCTGGAACAATTCCGTGCACGCCTGGTGCCAGAATTAGTGATGGGAGCAGTGTGCCAGTTCTACCTTCCCCATCATCCACAAGGGCCACTGAACTGAAAGAAACCAACTCCCCTGCCACAGCCTAGAGAGCAGCAAAGGACACTCAGGGAATGCTCCAGCAGGTCCTGTGAACAGCTGCAGATCTGCATCTGTTTGCTGAAGGAGTCTCAGAAGGAAGGGACAACAACATCGCACCACAGACAAAACAGTCCTGTTTTCAGGCAAACAAATTTCCGCCTTTGGAGGAGCTGCAAGGTCAGACTACACACAGGATCAAGGTTATTCTTCTGATCTTAAAGATACATACAAATAGCAAGTTACCAAGTCCTGCTGGTCTGTCTTTCCTCTGAACAAGCTCTGGGGATCAGCAGTGCTCATTTATCAAGGACCTCCCCTGGATTTATGGACCTACACTTCAAAAGCTGCAATTACTTTAAGGATGGGGAACATATTTTAACCAAACAGGGAGGATGAAGAACTCAACATGTACTTTGCCTTGTGACTTTTTATTAAAAGGGAGATTTTAATCTTGTTTTAAGCATTCAGTGGAAGATGAGAGGTAAGAAGTGGCTGAACTATGACTGAGGGATTCCAGTGTGTTGTTTTTCCACACGAGCCAGAGGAAACAACAATAACATCCCCGCCCTGGTCCTAGGGGTGCTCCAGGTTACTCTGTCTCATTTCTGACAGATGTCCAATTGCCAGGACTAAAGCTACCTACAAAGCCAGTGCTCAGAGCAGCCTTTCTAACAGGGGAAAACTCATTTTCTTGACAAACCAAGTCCAACAAAAAAGCAACCTAGAACACTTGGAGCATCTTCCAGCCATATGGCTTCCTTAGGACTGACTGTGCTTGCCATGGCCTCTGACTCAGCCTGTCACCATCCCCATTATCCACCTCGGAGGAACAGAATTAAGACCTGGCAGGCACCAGGCAAATTGAGATACAGAAGTCAGCCACCTGCCAGCTGGGAAGTGGTGGATTTCCAACAGCACAGCATTGATGCTGCCCCCCTCTACATTTCCAGTTCTGTTCCAGCACCTCTTGCCTCACCTCAGCATGTTACTATGATGCCTTAGGATTTTAGCTTTTATATTTTTCATATATTTGTAATTCTGCAATTCTTTAGTGTATAACTCTAAATTCCATATAGAGTGTTAGTTACTGCTTTCCCATTTTGGTCAGACAAAACAATTCCTCTCCAGGCCTGGGAATCAAGGACACCTCACTGTCTCAGGCCTAGAGAAGTGTAAACAAAAGTGAGTTGGGGGGGAGCAAACTTGGGGTAAATGACTTCATTACCTGAAGCTGTAATTGGGAGATTAACCCCCAATATGCAAATGGACCCAACTTATAAAAGTGTGAAAACCCATGACCTGTCGTCCATTTTTGGGTGTAGCCCCTGGGGGGGCTTCGTCTGCCCTAAGTGTACCTGAAGGCCCTTCAATAAATAGAACTGCCTTTTATTCTCTTAGTCTTGTCTGGTCTGTGTTTTTAGGTAGCCCCGAAAAGGCATCAGCCACAAGTATCACCTGCCCAGGAAACGTGTCTGCAGTGTTACCATAACCAGACACAACAGGGTTATGATATGGATAGGTCCAGTTATGGATATTGCAACTGTTTTCAGGGTCCAGTTACCACGGGAAGAGAGTTTGTTATCAAGGCTTGTGCACACAGCTTGGCCTTACCACGTGGGCAGGGGTCAGTTACATCAAACACACCACCCAAAAGCAGTGGAGCTCAGTCTGTACACAGGATGCATCCCAACCCTTCCAAGAGGGCTTGGTCCTGTGTGTAAACTCAGGCCTAACTATGGTGCAACAGGGTCTGGACACAGCAGATCCAGTCCTGCAAAAACCACGAGGCCCTGGAAAACTGCATGGCAGCAGCCATGGCCAACACCTTCCACCCTCCATGGGAACACACCCTCTCCGAGCACAGGAAACATCCCTCCCGTTCCATGAGTGACCAGATCAGGTACAAATGATAATTACAGGCTGCACAGGAGCTGCTGCAAATGATTCTTTGTACTACAGCAGCACCCAGGAACCCTAGTCACAGGCCAGGACTCCACTGTGCCAAGTGTTACATAAATACAAACTAATGACCTGTGAAAATGTTTACATACACAAGAACAGGGAACTCATTTACCTTTTCAAATGCAGCCAGAAGAACATGGGCATGACCAGTGACCTCAACCACCACTGCAAAAAAAGGGCAGAACTGGTTAAACCTCTCAAGCAGCACAAGCATAAAAGTACCCTGAGTTGAATTTTAGTCCATTGACAATTTCTGAGCTGCCATCTGTTCTGTTTTCACCTTCTCCTGCATTTAGAACTTTTCTTATCTTGTCGTCAGGCTGGTTCAGAACAGAGCAAGAACAAAACCCTGCTGGGCTCTGTGGTGGGCCCTATACAACCGTGCCTTCATTGTCCTGGGTGCTCCAAACTATCCCACTTTGTTTGCAGAGGTTGGAAAGGGACAGTAAAACAAATCACTCAGTGGGATTCTCCTGCCCTCTCAGATTCCTGGGTTTAATTACCTGAATTTATCACAGATCTCTCTGGTTTAACAGCAATTGGCAGCACTTCCAGGCCTGTTACTTCTCACTTTATTTCAGTCTAGTCAGACATGCTTATAAAACACTTTTTTCTCATACTGACTTCAGACACTGAAACATCTCTGTCCAGCTCTTTCCCCAAAGACAAGCATTTTCCCTCTTCCAAACTCAAGGGTTCCCTCTTAATCCCACAGCAATGGGAAGAGGCTGTCAGAGGTTTCAGTACTGCATTCCTGGCTCCCTCGGCAAATAGAGAGAAGAGGAGGCGAGGTACAATCCCAGCCTCTCTCACTCAGGACTCTGAGGTTCTGTTCAGCTCCAGCTGGTTGGAACCTTTTCCTGAATCCTGTTCAGACTCATCATACGGAAATGGGAGACAGAGTTTGTGAAGGAGTCACAGAGGGAAGGGAAGGCATGGAAGCATCTCATCCTGCTTGGAGTGATGAGGGCTGTGCTCAGCACAGGCAGGAGAGCTGGTGAGCAGCTCTGCCTGAAGATGCAGCTCAAGGAAGCAACTCCTGCTCTGTCTAAAAGGGGAAAGGAGCTCCACAGCTTCCTCTGGGCTCCCAGAACAGCAGAGACAACAGAGGAACCATTCCCTGGACTGTGCACCCAGACCATGTTTGGAAACAGGCGTATATGAGAGAGGGGAGATCTGCCTGCAGATTTGCTGGGTAACTGAGGTTGGTCATGGCAATTTGGGTGGAATCAGGAACACAATGAAATGCAGAAAAGGGGGTTAAAACGGGGAATTCATCTGCTTGCTCCTCCCACTGCCAGCCAAGAGCAAGGCTGCTCTGTCTCTGAGAGTAAACAAAATTCAGGTCCCTTCCCTCAGTCTGAATGGCCAAGGAAGAGGTAATAGAATCTGTATCCTCTGTGCATTCCAGGAGTGTGTGTGTGGCCAGAGTGGTGTGACCTGCTCTGTGCAGCACCTTTCCTTCCTGTTCTCTGCCCCTCCCTGGGAACAATCCCACTGGCAGCAACGGGACAGGGCTAACACTGGCAGAATTCAGTCCAAACCCATCTCCCTGACTGTTATTTTAATTTACCATTCAACCTTATTTAACACAGGCAGTTCCAGGCCAGCTGTAATTTTCCAGGTGCTCCAAACACACCAGGCCAGCTCCTTCCAGTCCCATCAGTTAAAAAAAGAACCAAAATACACAACAATTTCCTCAAATCTCACTCAAGTGTCACACATTTTTGTGCTTATATTCTTTCCAGGCAGGGATTTAAAAGCAGTTGGTTTTCTAGGTTATTAAAATAGTTGGGAGTATGCTATTGGCTAAGACTGGGCATGGTATGTGCATAAATGTATGTTTCCCATGCTGCCTCCTGTTCTATTTTTGATCCTTCTAGACATGCTCAGCATTAGAGAGTATAAATACCTTGCCAAAAGTTCCATAAACAGAGGAAGGTGTTTTATATTTATGGTCAAGAAATACACATATATGTCGATTTTACTAACGGTGCCTGAAATCACTAAAAATAGATGTACTTTAGAAGTAATTTCCTTAATGTTGCACTGTGCTTTGTTGGTCACACTTTAAATTGGCTTATTCAGTTCTATTTCTGTCTGCTTGGAAGACTGTAAAATAACGTAATGAGTTTCTGGGCTTTTTCACATCTACAACATAACAAACTGAGCCAAGTGACTGACCTGAACAACGTGATCAATAACAGAATTTTTTTCTTTTCTGATTATCTTAAATTTTGTACAAAATGTTACAGAAGTGAAATGCTGATCCTGCTGACCATAAAACCCCCCAATTTCAAAGAAAATGTGACTTCCTTCTGCCCTTTTCATTGCTGACACTCCAAATGAGCCCAAAAGCACACACCCCTTAAAGGAAATACCATGTAAGGTGAGTAATAATCTAAAAGTAATAATCTAAATATTCACTGGACTACCTCTCCAAAACAGCAGTGCACCTTAAAAATAATCACCAATTAATCATAATTACTAATTATGATCTGTAATTAATTATTTTTAAATAATCACCAATATTTCTCCCCAAAGGTTATGCTCTTTTATCGTAACCATTCAGCATCCTCAGAAAAAGCACAATTTCAAACTGCTGAATGAAGCTGCATTTGGTTGAAGAGTGGCCTGAGCATTTTAAAGCCATTTCCTTTTCTCTGCCCATTTTCAGGTTTTTAGGAAGACAACTGACCCCCCCAAGAGGGAGAAAAGACCAACTCCCCCCTCCTTGACCTATAAACCCCAAAAGAAAAACCCAACAAGCAAGGAAGTCATTTGCTCTAATTTGTGTGCCTGGCACTGGTGGCAGAGCCAGGAGCTCTCTTAAACACTATGCCAACACTAAATACGTGGCCATTTTTCCCGTAAAAAATGAAGGCTATTTTTCAAAGTATGTTTTTTACGTGGTTAGCTTGGCCCTTTTAATAAAGGGAAGTTATGGTGAAATCCTGATGTATTTTTATTCTGGAAAGGCTCCTCCAGCAGGCCAGGTCTGAAGGGGTCACCTAAGCTCCGAGAGAGCCAGGAGAAGACCATGGGAGCAGAGCATCAATTCTTACCATCCCCTTCATCCACCACTGCTCGGATGACCACAGGGAACACACCACGGTCCAAGTCAAAGTTCAGCTGAGGGAAAGAAATGAGCTGAGGTTACACAATTCACACCAGACTTGCCTGAAGACAACACTGGAGATCACATTAGATCAATGAAGGGCCCTTCTGACAGGCCCCCAGCCCCTGGTCTCAAAAGGACACAATAGAGCAGGAGGATTCAAAACTCCAGGCACCAGCTTTAAAAGGGAGTCAGCTATAAGATACACATTGACGTGGCACTAAACACCAGCTGTGGATAGCAAGGCAAAGGGTCTCTGTTTGAATTCCAAACGGTATTTAATTCTCATTAATTCATGTATCCTAGAAGTCTTCTGAGTGATTTGTAGCAGGACAAGTTTCTCAAAATATATCCAGTGCCACAATTTTGCCTACGTACAACAGGATATATTGGCTTTAGCACAGCAGCACATTGTGCTCCCAACACCACAAAGAGAGCCTGGCTCTGGTCTGAAGTTCCTGAAGACATAAGAGGAAAATCTGCAAACTTCAAGCTCACACAACACTTTAAGGGAACACCGGACTGATTTCCATCTCTTGGCATGTTATGAAATACAGGTCCTCCCTAATTGCTGAGAGTGAAAATTTGAGTGCAAGGGAAACAGTCTCAATTTCTCCCTTTGCCCTACACTTCATTAAAGCACATCAAAAGCTCCGTGTCATCTTAGAAATACAAGGAAAAAGCAACCTTACAAACACTGTCCTGTGCCAGGAATGGAAGTGGCTCAGGGACTGGATTTCTGTTGTTTTTGTTAATTACTGACTTGGACGTTTTTGTCTCATCTCTTGCCAAGACCGAAAATAAAAGATGTTGCTTCACCATGATGCTCCAGGTAGTCTGTTTTCAGTTTCTCCATGAAAACTGCAACACTGCTCAGACAGCTCTTTGGGGCTTCCATCACTTTGTCACAGCCCCAACATCATTTGCAGCCTGATTTGCTCCAGTCCCTCAAAAGATAAACCATTTGAAGGGAAAGTCACATCACAGAACTGAGGTTGCTTTACAATATAAATTCTGGTGCTCTCGAACAAAAGGCCTCTTTGAGGCACCACTTCATATTTATTTTTAGGGCCCTGAACACAACTCACTCAACACAAGCCATCCTCTATAATTTCCAAGCAAATCAGTAAATGAGGAAGATAAAATAAACTTTTATAAAGTTTTTCACAAAACAACCCAACATAACATCAGTTTCCCTTCTTCCCCAGCCAAGACCTACGTCATATCCGAGTATTACACTAAGCAAAAATATGAAATAAATCTGGGTTTTGAACAACACCAGTAACAAAGCTGGAAAGAAATCTGAAATGTCAATTGTACACAGCTAAGACACTGTCAGCTGTCTCAGATAAAAGTGCTGCGTTTTGGTGGCCAGCTAGGAAAATTTAGGACAAGAACCAATATGTAACACAGAGCTGACATGGGAGGGGAAACTCTTTGGAATCAGGGAGCTTGTTCCACATTTTTTCCCAGTAACACTAATGAAAAAAGAGGAAATAGAGGATGCAGCAGAACAAGCAAAGAGAGCTGGAAACTCACTTCTCCTTTAAGCTGTCAAAGGGATATGACTTTAGTACTTGAGTTAAAACCTTGCTGACAGGAACAAAAGTGAAAATTAAGCTTCTCAATTCTTTAAGAAGAAAGGGATCTGAGCTCTCTCAGACAACAGAAGGGATTGAAAAGCAGCTTTTCCAGGCTTTTGTAGGCTGAACTTGTGAAATCATCTATTGGCAGAGAAGCCAAGACATCAGGAGACCACACTCTGCAGGCTCTTGGTAACCGCACGGCATTTGTTAAGGCACGGGACTGATTACAGTTGTAACTGTAACTTCAGGACAATAGCTATTCAATCTTTCAAACACATGAAAGATTACTTTTTTTTCCCCCTTTTTATCCCCCTTTTTTCTTATTTCCTTTTTTTTTTTAATAGGTAGAGTTATCTACCAGGGTTCACATACACAATACACTTGCACAGGCTTGGGTCAGGAAATGAACACCATTATCAGTGTGCATTTCCTGGGAGAGGGGTCCACAGGAACAAATATATTAGCAGCAGCTACAGAACAACTACTCTGCCTTTGAAATCTCGTATCACAATTCTGCACAGAGCAGGGGAAAGACCAAGGCTTTCCTTCCCTGTGCCACATGCAGGGGAAGCCCTTGGGTCAAAGCTTTAAGGCTCAGAAACCAGAGGGTTACTGCCCGTGTTGGAATTTTGAAGATACCAAAGATACCAAAATTAACAGGACTCCACAAATCTTGGCATGTAGAAAAGCCACAAAGCTTAATTAAAACCAAGCCCTGGTCTGCTTGCAGTTATGGGTTAAATTAAGAAGAGGAAAACATTCCTTTATCCAGCACCGATACACCAGTGTAAATCTGCCCCAGAAGGAGAATATCCCCTCACAACACTGCACTGCTACAGATAATAGTGCAGGTTGTGGCCCTTTAACAGAACAGGAGTCTTCCAGAGCAGTGGTCTCCAAACTATTCTGATTATTCATCCCATCAGTAATGTGTTTTGAGCACATATTCCCAATATATGTGTGTTTATCATCTATGGGTTGGTTATATGCATGTGTTTCTGAAGTCCTTCCCACACCTCAATGAATTGTATTGCATGCACCTCACTTTGGAGACCACTGTTCTAGAGGACCACCCAAAAAACCCCAAAATCTTAAAACTAAAACCCACGAAAACAGAGATCACAACAGACATTTGTTCCCACAAGCTCTTTGGCTGGCAGGGAGAGGAAGGCTGAAGAAAGCAGGTTTTCCAGGAAAAGCTCCAGTGTCAATCTCTGCAGCCTCCCTCTTAAATCAGCTGATCAGAGATATCAGAAGTCACTTCTCTGGATTCCTCCCAGTTGGCCTGATCTGCCTGCCAAGTTCCCATACTGCTCCTCCCAGGGCAGTACCCACAAAACACGCTGCAGGAGCTGGGAGAAAGTGTCTTCCAGCCATAACTCCATGGCACTAAACAGAGGCCAGTGCTTCTGGGACAACAGGGTGCGGAAAGAAGGGGACACTGAGAAGACACTTACCTCATCATCCTTCCACTCTGAGAAATCAATCTTGAAGGAAGGCAGGGAGAATTGCTGGCTTACCCCTCTCTTGTAATGGACCGTCTCGGACTGCAGAGAGGGATTCTTTGTGCTGTATCTGAAGGAAGGGGGAAAAAGAAAACTCGCTGTAACCAACGACTGCTCCCTGCTTGGCTCTCACTCACTCCCGCCCGTCGGCCTTTCAGGAATCACAAGTGGCAGCTCTAAGGGCAGAGCTGGCAGGGGCTGGCAGCCATTCAGTGGGGACACAAAGAGGGAAGGGAAAGGTCAAAGCAAGAAGGTGAGCACAGGAAAGAGAAAGCAGCGCAGACAGGCAAGGTCTGATCGTGTCCATACTGACCTGCCTGGGTGTTGGAGTACAGGGATTGCAGCAGCTTGGCAAAGGCCTGCTCCCTAAATCCATGGCCTAGGCAATGCTGGCTTTAAGCCCAGCACAGCCCCGATTTCTGCAGGAAACCCAGGAAGAACGAGCTATGACCTAACAGTGGGAACACACAACCCAGCAGGGTGCTGAAAGCTCTCCCGTGCCTCTGTGGGACAGCTCTGCAGTGGGAAACGCTGCTTGGCTCCCACCACCCTGCTAAGCCATTCCAATCCACTCCTCAGTCCCTCCTGTGCTTCCCCAGAAGTGTTGCAGGACTACCAACACCACCTGAGAGACACCCACCATCCTCCACACCGGCCACCCAGGAAGAGTCACAATTCTTCCGCAGTCTCAAGGCTTGTCACTGAAACACCAGCACTGCCAGGCTGGGAGAAACATCTGGAATGGGACCACAGCTGCCATCCACCGTCTTCTGCACCCTGAGCCCACCTGGTGCTGTCTTCCCCAGGAGACATTCCCCTGCCCACTCCCCCTTTCTGGAGGATATCTTGAGCTGGATGTGCACAGCCTCTCCCAGTTCTGGCACAGGAGAGGAAGCAGTGAACCCCAAACCTAGGTGGGAACATCTGAAGCTGCCTTTACCACCAAAGCCTTTCTTGTCAAATCACCAAATGTGTGTTCAGAGCATCCTGACAAACTGGAGAGAAGGTGACAGATCCCCTGCCCAAGAGACACTGCGGCAACATCCTCCCTCAGCACAGTGACAAGACAGGCTCCAGCTCTACAAGAAAAACCTCTGCCTTTCTCTGGAAAGCTACAGCAGTTCCTGCACCCTCTGAGGATCCAGAAGGTCAAGTGTCACAAGATCCACGTTAAATGCTGGAAGGTCATGACAAAGGGCAGGTTCACCACGTGCACCCTGCTCTTCCTGCCAAGGCAGGTGCATTATTTATGACAATACCCTCAGAGCCCATTCTGTACTGTGCTGAAATTGTGCTGCTTTCCTAGAAGGTCTCACTCCATCCTTTGCATTTCAAGCATGGTGTGGGGGAGATCAGAATGACAGGTCTTTTATATGTGAATTACAGAGCGAGCAATTGAGTGAAGTTTTATTTACTGAGTTGTCAAGCACAATGAATAGAGCAAGCCTGTATCTAGCTCCTTTTGTGGCACTCTCAAAGCTTCAGAGCTCTGCAGAGAGCCACAATTCTCCCTCCACAGCTGGGAAAGCAGGGGATGGAAGAGTGACTTATCTAAGGTGACAGCAAGTGAGGAACTTACTGGAAATAAAGTGCAGAGGAGAGAGTGGAACTGGGAAAGGGGTGTAAATATGATGCTGCTGAGTGCCAGGAATGCTGGAGGACCTGCATTTACAGCACCAGAAACCCAAACTAGGCTACAACAGGAAAACAAATAACACTGTTCCAAGGAGGACAGGGCAGAATAATACTCACATTGACTCGCTGCTCTCACCCTCCCTGGGAAAAGAAATAAACCAGGCACATAGATTTTCTGAGCTGAAGAGTAGGACAAAATTGTTAAGGAGGCTTCCCCAAGTGAGCGTTATGCCTCAGACTGTGTGACTGCCTGGTCCCCATTGCCAAAACATGTCAGACTTGGATCTGAACACCCAGTTAACTCTGGACATCTCCAGCCAGCAGCCAGTGGGCTGGTGAATTCCCTGGAAGTCTGATGACCCCTGACTGACTCATAGAAATGGATCATCCTTCCAAGGTGATGCAAAGGTTCCCTGTACTACACAGGAGGAAAACTTGACAAGCTGTTTCAAAGCAGACATCCTGCATATCAGGGTCTAAGGGGTCTCTACCCATCCCCTGCCCCTTTGGTTGGCATCTGCTGTATTCACAGTCATCTATTCCCTGCCTGTGCTGCTGGGGGCTCACAGCAAACAACAGCAGAGAAGCTCTGTAGAGCTGTGCAGATGTGTTACAGAAAAAGAGAGCACGTATCAAAGAATAAAGGGCAGCAGAGAAGCAACACACTGCTGCTCTCCCTGCATGAAGACTGAACACTGAATGTTTGGGCTGCTGCTGCTCAGACTGCACTGGGCCAGGCCTCCATCCAGAGGAGCACAAAACCACCTTGTGACCACTGGCAGCTCAGGACAGTGGAGAAGTGAGGGGAGGGGGGCTGTCCTGTAAGGTCAGGACCAAACAGAAATCCTCAGTCACACTATTTTAAACCTGTTTGTTTGCTCAGGTACCCCATCAGCAGGAGAATCACGAGCAACCCGAGGTACCCCACCACTGTCTGCAGCAGCAGCCCCCAGCTCTGTCCTCAGGGTTCATGCAGCCCATTTCCTCCTGTGAGCTCTGTGACACATCTTTATTCACAAAAAGCAAACTACACTCTGCACTGACTCCTTCTTCCCCCGTGTCAAACCCTTCCACCTCCAAAGCCAGCTGTGTATCACAGAACCAGCAGAGGAGAGGCCCTGTGACTACATCCCAGTGATTTTTGAGAGAACAGGAACAAACTAAAATTATTTCCCAGTCTCACTCTTCCTCTATCAGCTGAGAAGCACTCCCTACCTGCACTGAGAAACTCAGTCTGTGGCACCTGCAGACCCTAAGTAGCTCCCAAGACAAAAGATTCATGCTGGAGTTTGGCTAAGCAGAGTTAAACTTCTGTTGCTACATGCTCACTGGTGTGTTTTCCCCTCTCCCTCATCCCTGGTCTGTGCCTGGGGAAGTTCTCAGCAGGGCACCAGTCCCAGCAGATTTCTTCAGTGCTGTGCTCACACTCAGCTGAGCCTGGCACTGGGGCTGTCTCAGGCAGTCAAAGGACAGCTCCTGTTCCCACAAGCACTCTGGGACCCCTGACTGAGAAGTGCCACACGAGTATCCTTTCCCAGCTCCCTGACTTACACAGAGCACTGTCCAGACCCCATTCTTCAGGAAAAGCAGCATGCACAGAGCAATGTTGCCCCTAGGAAACACTTTTGACTAGAAATGGCTGAGAGAATCTGTGCTTTGAAGAGCCTGTGGACAAAACAAGAGTCCTCTTTCTTTAGTAGCAGACACGTTTCACAGCAATCTGCAGTGAACCAAGGACAAGGAAAGCTTCAGATGTACTCAGGAAACAATCCTGCCAGTGCTACAGGCTGTGACTGCCTGGCAGGCTCCATGTCCTCTTACAGGTGATGAGGAAGGAGCCAGTGAAGTTCTGCTGGTGTTCAAAGGGGACAGGAGGTGATGTGGAACAAGTATCCTCTCCTCCTCTCTCTCCCACCTGCCCATTCCCCTTTCATTTTGAGGCAGGATCCCACAGGTCAGCTTTTGGGGATGAGGGAAGTTGAACAAATGTTTAAACCCTAAATAACTTTTACTGATAAAAGAAACACTACCAAACTACAGGAAGGCCATAGCCCTGGGTCTCAGTCAGAATTAGACAAGATCCACCCCACAGAGGCTCCCACAAGGAGTTTGGAGGCTAACCAGGTGCTAAGGCACTGCACTGCAGTCTCTGAGAGTCTTCTCCTTCCCTCCTGCTTCCTTCAGGATCGAGTTTCCACTCCAAGCCAGGCAGACAGCCCCCTCTCCATGCAGCTGAAACGCCAGTGCTCACATTCCCCTCCAGCCCCTGCAGAGCTCTGCCTCCAGCTGCTGGGAGCACCACGCTCCCGGCTCCAGCTACGCTTCAAAGCTCACAAACAGCTACACAGAGAGGCACAAAGACCACAACTCTTAAGACAGACAGAGGGTTTGTCTGTTTGCTGAAATCTATAGAATCTGGCTCTCCAGCCTGTGAACTCTGCACACTCCAGTGTTCCCTTGGGGACTGGTATGTGCCTGGATCAAAGCCGTAAAGGCTTGTTCCTAGCAAAACCCAGCACTTGCCTCTGATTTCTTCACACACAAGAAATCTCTGCACAAAGAATTCACATTAATCACCACAGCCAAAAGCAGCAAGAGCACCTTTCAAAGGCGCTGAACAGACAGAGGCTATTAAATAACCAAAGGAATATCTGAGTGCCTCTGTCTCCTACACAAGCTTGAATGAAAACAGCCGTGCGCTGAGCTACCCGTTGGATTTCATTTTGTGACCCAGCTCTCCAAACTTCCACACGCAGACAGAGCAGGGAGTCACTGCAGAGTCACGTCCCCCATCAGCTCAGCAGACCATGGGAGGAGGTTTGGGATGAGTGTAGCGGGCATTGCAAAACAAACAAGGAAATGGGGTTTATTTTTTTAATAAATCCATTTGCACATCAGCAACACAAACAGCACAGCCCCGGAAAGGGCAAGGATTGCAGAGCTAGACTGACCTATTTTCATTCTGTTTTCTCTTTATATTGAGAAAATAGAACTTGGCAACAGCACTGGGATACGGGAGAGAGTCGTTTCTGTCCAAAAAGGAAGATCTTTTCCATAAGAATGGGCTGCCAGACTCAAACCTCTCACGTCATATTTATCATGAGTTCCTGATCTGCCTGGATTGCTCATGCCTTCAGAACTGGCTCTTTTAAGTGCTTCCAGCTACAGGCTTGGTTTGACTTCTTCCCCTGAGGAAAGAACCGCTGCTGTCATGTTTGAACTGCGCAATCCTTCCTGCTAGTCAGCAGGACACCTACAGTTGGAAAAGTCCCAGGGGCCCTCCCAGGAACAGGCTAATAGTGTGCACATCCAGGATTTGGCCAGACAAGGCAGGGATGCATTCACAGAGCACTCATAAAAAGAGAATACTAATATCTCTGCAGTCTGCTCCAAAAACACACTTGTCTCCCAAACCAAGGGTATCTAAGGTACAGACGCATGAACCAGTTACTGCAGGAGAAGGCAGGCCACAAACTGGGAGTCCTTTAACTATTCTCTGTGAGCTGCTGCCAGCCCTGCAATGGAAATGCAGTGCAGAGTCCCTCTTCTTTATCTGGAGGGAAATTACATTATGGGCAATCACTAGTGAGTAGTTGAGGTACAGCTCACACACCTCCATGTTCCTCCAGATTTCCAAAACTAAAGAAAATGGACACAGACAGAAAAAGAAATAAAACTGAAGATACTGGGGGTCTTGAGCTGTTCAGAGGCAGGTCAGTGCTAATTCCTTGCCACTAAAGAGACTCAGGCATAGGCAGATCTCTGTTACCCTTGGGGTGATGCACCAGCTCGTCCTCTTGAGAACTGATGTGTTTAATCTTTAGAGTGAATTCTTACCACAAAGTAACCAAGCAAAAGACATTTCAAAGGTGAGGCAAGCAGTCCCCTCTAGATCAAATCCTGTTTCATCCAAAAGGCTTCTACAGATATCTGCACTAGCACCAGAAAGTGCAGGGTACCTTCCCCTGGGCATGGGACTGCAGAGGTGAACACACCTTTATAACCAACACAATCACCTTCACCAAACTGTGCTGGTCATCTGTGGTCCCACAAAAGTGAGACACAGCTCCCTGTGAGTTCAACAGTTCAGGACAAGAAGCAGGAAGCTGTGGGGAGCTACGTGCTCCCAGGATCTTGGCTAGGAAACAGTGCAGCTGAGCATTATCTCCCAGCACAATTACCTGGGAAAGTCTGCTGAACATACTTTGAGACAGGTTAGGACAGGACCGACAAAGCCACCAGCTTTTAAATGGAGCCCAAATAACTCCAGGAGGAAGCTCCCTAGTTTGCAGAAAGGCTTCCCTTTGGTCATGGAAACCAGCTAATCCCAAAGGCAGGCCCAAGACACAGCGCTGTCGCTCCCAGGTGAGCAGAGGCCCCACGACAAGCAAAGCCACTGCTCAGGGAGAGCCACCTTCCCTTCCCTTCCCTCCCCTCCCTCCTCTCACCCCAAACTGCATGACCATAACCACGTTCCTAAGAGGAGTTTTGCAGGAGTGCTGATACTATCGGGATCAGTGGCTGTTCCAGCAGAGAAGCAGGAATAACTTGTTTAGCGCTTCTAAGGAGCCATGCTGCAGGCTGAGGGCTGGGAGAAAATTCCTGCTTTTCACAGGGGGCCAGAAAGTTTCTCCCATTTTAGGATTCAGCATTGATTTAGGTGAGTGGAAAAAAAAAAAAAGGTGTTTTGTTTTAAAGAGCATCTTCATCCCAATCAAGTGCAATAGAAGAAGTTTTGAATTTATACACAAGACAGCTTTTGCACATGCTTGTTCCATGAATGCAGCTGTTAGCACCAAAAGAGATTGAGGAAAAGGAAAATGCACCAGCCCAGGCAGAGAAAGGCTGTATTCCTGCTAGTGCACTGAAAATGCACTCGCTCCTCTCAGAGCTCTAAGAATGCAGCCCAGATTTTTTTTTTCCACTAGAATTTGAAAAGAATAAATCAAAGTAATTACAGCACTGCCCTTACAGAATTGCTTTGCAAAGCTGAAATCAGAGCTTCAAAAGGTTTTTACTAGCAGCCAGCGAATCCAGAGAAGCAGAGATGCCTACTTGGGCAGCTGCACTGGCCCCAAGACGTGCTTCAGGAGCCACTTCCACATGGAAAAATAGCCTGGGTTGAATTAAAGCAGCTTATAAAGTCTATATTTGTATCTGACTTCCCCCCTACACATCTGCACGAAATCAGGATCATGCCTTCCAAACAGGTCCCTGGCTTCTGGTGCAGCCCCTGCACCCACATTTACATAACATTTATTGTTCAAGCACCCCAGAGCAGAAACAGGCGGCTCATCATTCCTGTATTATGGAGAAATGAAAGTATGATTTATTAAATGAAAGGCCAGAAGTGGAAGAAAGAGCTGAATGTGGGTGCTTTGACCTTTTAGAAGGTTTAGTGCACCAGGGACTGCTGCCACCCCAGCAGGACAGCACAAAATCATTGCCTAATTTTTCATTAGTGGGGAAATCACTGCTGATCCTGGTTTCATGCAGAGGGTTCATGAACACAGGCTTCAGCTCTGCCATCTAACAGAGATCCCTCTCGCACTGAACCATGGACAGGGTGGATTAAAAAAATCACATTTAAAAAAATTCTTTGAAGTCGACAGCACTGTTCATGTTCAGAAACTCTACCTAGGAATTGTTCAAATTTAATTTAAAAGCAATAGGGTAGTTCATGTTTGCTGCACAAGCTTTAAAGGGCAGACAACAGCATTGGTGACAGTCACTGGCTCAGTGAGTGGCACTAAATTTCAGAAAAATATGTTCTTAAGTGAACCAAAAACCGTGTTTTCTTCCTCCAACCAACCAACCAAGAGCAGAGCTACTAGTTATAGAGGACGGAAAACACACTCTGTCCAGAAACAGTTGCTTATATCTGGTAACTAAAACAATTCTATTAAGCAAATATTCTTCAAGGCACAGCTTGACAAGAGAATCTCTTAAAAGTCCAACATGAGCAGTTTAACCAACAAGAGCAAACGCTGCTGGTCTTGGGTCACTCAGGTACAATTCCAGCCCAACACAGACTGGTTCAAGACACGGGCTAAAAAAAAAATTTAAAATGTTTCTTTTTAGAGTAACTTTAGGTTATTGACATTTTGGCATAAAATGCAGAAGTGGGAGTCTGAAAAATAGATCTTAAACTATACAGATATTCTTTACAGACTGTGGCATAAAAAGTATAGCACAAGGTTTGATACAAAGCTCACCTTGCTGCAAATGCAGATGTTTCATTGCTACTGACCAGTGACAATGAAATTCTCCTTCAGGGTAAACCAACAGGGGAAAACAAGATTAAAATCAATGATTTAAACCAAGCCTTGCTGATTTAAGCCACGGCTTAAGTCTGGCAATGTAAATACATCCACCCTGGCCATGGAGGCCCTCAGCTCTCCCCATCAGCCCATGGATGGTTTCCTGCTTAGGTCAAAAACCAAGGAACACTGCAGGGCAGCACAAGGGACACTGGCCACCTCTCCACGTTGTACCTGTGTTAGGGAAAGAGGACTTCAATCTCCAAGGCTGCCATTCCAACACCTTCACTAGCACTAAATTCACAGGAAACCTAAGGACTTAAGAGACAGAACACGGAAACTTTATCAGGATTTCTAAGGCATCCTGCTGCATTCAGCTCTGCTCAGGAAAAGCTGGATCGAAACAGAAAGTGTTTTCAGAGTTTGTTGAGAGACAATTTTCTTCAAGCACTTTAAAAAGGAGCTCATTTATTACACCCCCAAAATAAAGGCAGCCATAGGCTTCAACAGAAGAAGGGAAAGGGGCCTAAACAAAAATTCTGGATCAGGATATCCTCCAGTTTGAAGGAATGCATATCTGGATCGGAGAATTGAGCTTCTCTCGTTTCTAAAAATACGCTATTCATTGATCATCAGTGGGATGTTTATACTTTGCATGAAACAAATAAACCCTGTTATGGTTTGTCATAGATATTTCTCTCTGCTGAAGCCTCTGCAGGTCCCTTCAACCAAGGCAAAGTTTAGCCTCAGCTCCAGAGCATCACTGCAGAAGCCATCAGCACTATGTCCAGGAGCCTCTGGTCAGCCAAAAGCCTCTACTAGAGGAAGCCAAGAGCTTCTGCAGCCTGAATCTTCCTTTACCCCTGGAGCCAAAGGAATTCTTTGTCCCATGGCCATGGGAAGTGCACCATATCATACCAGCAGCTCACGGGTACCCAACTCACACCAGGCTAGAGCACATTCCAGCCACCTTTGCTCTGAACATAGAGAGGAAATTTTTCATAGTCTTGTGGGATACAGCGTGAACTGGAACGGGTTAAATACGCTGATTTAGATAAAAAGGTTTTAAAATCTGGAGGGATGTACTATCAGGATATGAGAAGGTTCCCACAAACGACATTTGGGTGATTCTTTCCACAGCTAACCAAAGACTAATGTGTACCTGGCAGGAAACACACACAGACAAGGTTTCAGGAAGTAAATCCTCTCCCATCTCCCAACAGCCTGTGTTGAGGAGGGCATTTATCCCAAAATGGCCTTTGTGTGGGCCTCAATTCCACAGACTTGCTCTGTTAATGTCAGCCTGAACTTCACTTTGGTGGCCCAGATGCTCCTGTCACAGGGAACACAGAAAGGCAGTGAATTGGGTGATCTGGGAAAATAAAATAGGTAGTATTTGAAGCAAAGGGTGGTTGGGTTTTTAATTTCACAGAACACCTTGCTGACAAAACATACCGCTGTGAGTTCCTCTCCTTTTTTCACACAGAATGCTTTCCCTACACCCTGAAACCAAACCAAAAAGGGAACAAGAGAAGATATTGGCTATGTGAGGGAAATGAAAGTAATATTCAAAGTTATCAGAAAAAGAAGAAATTTCCCACTCTACCATCTGTGGCAGCACTGTCTCAGGGGTGATTAATGAGAGATGTTTGACAGCTCATCATCCCAGCTCCTGTGCCCCTCCACATGCCCACAAGCCCAGGACTTACACGGCCATGCCACCAACAAACTCTTCTGTAGCCTGGCAGTAGATTGTGATGGCAACACGGGCATCTGCATCAAAGGTGAACTCCAGGCTGTACAGGACCTTCTGCTTCCCATTCTCCTCGGTAGGGCTGTCAACATCGTCTTTATACCTGAAAGAAAATGCCAGAGGATTAGAATATATATTTATGAGATATCAACAAGATCATTCTGGAAATAAAGACAAGAGTACTCCAGCCTCGGTGTTCTGGGCAGGCAAAGCAGCCTGGGCTTCCAGCTTGGACTTCCCAGATTTCCACTCTTTCCCCTGAGGAAGATTCTTCTAAGATCTGACTGAAGTTATTAAAGTGAACTAATGATGGTGTTGAGTGATCTCACCCAGTCTTACCATGCCAGGACACAGAATGAGACAAGAAAGGGAGATCCTGAATGTCAAATGCTGAGGAGAAGAAACATTCTCCTTTCCTTTTAAATATTCACATTAAGCTCAGTATTTGGGCTAAAGAAATCCTGCATGGGCTTGAGAAATCTAAAGTGTAATTCCTTTAACTCTGCAATGAAACGGCGTGTGACAGGCAAAAAAACCAAGGTTTCCGTAACACAAAGAACTCCTGAAGCTCAACAAAAGGTACCTCCAGTATCACACAGAAGATGATATTTAGCTCAGAAAGCATCCAGATATAGGAACTCCAAACACCTTTAAATGTACAAATGATCAGCTAAACCTCAGGTGCTGTGAGGGACTGGAGCTTGCACATATTTATTGTATGAACAAAAATTAACACATCCAACTGCAAACAGACACATGAAAACCAACAGAATCAGCTTAGAAGTTATTTCAATCAATGCAAAAGTGAGCCCTAACTTGGCAATGGGCTCCTCCACAGCTGGATCCCACTGTGCGATCACCACTGCCAGGGTTACTCCTTCTCCCTACTGCAGGAAAAAGCACAAACCCAGTGAAGAAGAGGTATGAAGCCAGCTCTGGGGCAGTGAGCTATGGCCATGGACCAGGGGGACTTACGGTGTGCCAGGAGTGGCCACAGAAACCAGCAGACCTTGGAACAAGCAGCCAACACAACACACCACAAGAAAATTACAGAATGACAGAATATCCTGAGGGGGAAGGCACCCCCAAGGATCATCCAGTCCAGCTCCTGGCCCTGCACAGACACCCCAACAATCCCACCCTGTGCCTGAGCATTGTCCAAACATTCCTGGAGCTCTGGCAGCCTCGGGGCCGTGCCCATTCCCTGGGGAGCCTGGGCAGTGCCCAGCACCCTCTGGGGGAAGAACCTTGCCCTGATCTCCAGCCTGACCCTGCCCTGACACAGCTCCAGCTGTTCCCTGGTCATGTCCATCTCACACAGAGCAGAGATCAGAGCTGCCCCTCAGGAAGAGCTGCAGCCCCTGCTGAGCTCTGCCCTCAGTGCCCTCTTCTCTTGAACTGACCAAGCTCTCCCTGCCTCAAAGAGCAAAGTGACAGACAAATGAAGGAGCAGCAGCAGATTCTCCATAAATTCAAATCCCACAACCACAGGTACCACCGTGAGCTCGGGCACTGTGTCAGAATGGTGAGGGCAGCAAGGCTGCCTTTGAGAGGTGTAACAGCACTGACTTGTGACCCAGCTCCAGCCTCACTCGTTTATCAGTAATACCTTAATTGCCATGATGGCTGGGTCAAAGCCAAGCAGCTGAACTATTCACGAAAAGCTTGGCAGTGTCTCTGTCTTCAGAGTATCAGCCTCTCCCTTCACTAAACAGCCTTGATGAATGCGCTGTACTGTCGAAAATATTCAGAAATGGGTCAGACATATCTCCATAATTCAATCTAAAAATTGTCAAGGGAACCCTTATTTACCAAGTTCACTGACATATAATAACTGCTGCCTAATTAAGAGGGTTCCAGCATGAATTTTATTTAACACCACACCAAAAAAGAATGAAATGTTCAGTTTCAGTAATTTGATACAGAAGGTGCAAAATAAAATTTAAGAGCAGTATAATCAAATACCCAACACATGTACTTGCACTAATGTAACCCCAGTGAGCCACTACAGCACACACCCTCATTCCTGTCTGAAGGGCTTGGAGAGGCTTTTGCCAGAGGTTCACCTCGGTCAGAGCAGCAAATCAAGCTAAAAACACCTAACATGCCAGTATGAAAAAAGCCAAATCCCAAGAAGTGGAGTCTTAACATCTACAGAAACCTGAACACAATATACGGTACAGAGCAAGGTGGTATTTTCACACAAGCTAGTTGCATTCAAAGAGTAAAATCATGGCACTTGAAGGCTGTAAAGAAGAAACACTGGGCAGAAGGGCAGGTTTGCCTAAAGAACACAGGGACCATCAACATTTTGTGCTGAACTGACTCAAGAACACAGATGGCAACAATCCACTCACAAGTATTGTTTGTGTCCAAGAGAGCAGCAGTACAAGCCACTTCTTGCTGTGCTGCACTCCGTGGATCCGAGGTTGGAAATGAAGGATCCAGGCTATGATAGACTTGCCACTCCTTCCAGAAGCAGCAGGGTGGGAGAACCAGCACCTCTTGCAGGCAGAGGCTCCTTCCAAGACTCGCCTCATGCACAGGTAGGTATTAAATAGAGATGCCCAGCACATGTGAGAGCTACAGCACAGACTGAGATACCTGTGACAGTACCAGGTAACAACGGGGACACCTGGGCATGGGGCAGCTCACACAAACAAAAAGACATGTCACTGGCACAACCACTGCCTGCTTTGTCTTCTCAGGGAAGTTACAAAAAGCACCCCAGACCACCCTCCTGCTCGCAACTTCACTCTGCACCTCCCTGCCGGCACTCAGAAAAAAAGTGCTTCCATCCTTCCAAGGAGATAAGGGGTTAAACCTAGACTAGAACAGATTTGTTGCCCTGGGAAACCACTGAGTGGCCACTGCAGTGCCTGGAGGGAAGGTTTCTGAAGGATGCATCTGCTGGGAAGTAGGAGAGTCTGGGCCTTGCCTGCCTGGAACCGCACCACTGGAGCAGAGGGCAAGGTACAAGTGCCTAAATGGTGACAGTCACAGCAAGGCTGTGCCCTCCTGATGGAACATCCCTGCTGCTGGAGGCACAGAAAATCATTCACGGCCTTCCAATGCCTGAACGGTACAAAAAGATGGAGAGAGACTATTTCCAAGAGCCTGGAGTGACAAGACAAGGGGGAATGGTTTCACACTGACAGAGGGCAGGGTTAGATCAGACATTAGGAAGAAATTCTTCCCTGTGAGGGTGGTGGGACCCCGGCACAGGGTGTCCAGAGAAGCTGTGGCTGCCCCTGGATCCCTGGAAGTGTCCAAGGCCAGGCTGGACAGGGCTTGGAGCAGCCTGGCCTAGTGGAAGGTGTCCCTGTGCATGGCAGGGGGTGGAAGGAGATGAGCTTTGAGGTCCCTCCAACCCAAACCAGTCTGGGATTCTATGATCTGCCACAGAGCAAAGAGTCCAGGTGAGAAAAGACTGCACAGATGGTAGCTGGCCCAACAAGCCAAAAAGGAACAAGCAAAGACTACTCTGGTGCATACTTTGAGAGGCAGAGACATCTCATGTCCCGCCTTAAGGTGCAAGAATGGTGGGATGTAACATCAGGGAAGTAACAAGACAAAAATCACACATTTTGCATTCCTCTTTCTTTGCAGGGGACGTGGCAGACAAGGAGGTGGTTCAGGTGCTTCAAGGGCCCTTCTGTCTCCATCTGCACCTGAATTTTACAGTGCCCATTTAGCCAAGGCCTACAGACAGTGTCCATGTGAGGTGGCCACAGATGCATGCACAAATCTGGGAACCAGTGACTTTGCTGGGTGTGCCTTTGGGTCATGCACAGAGGTGCACCACAGAGCCTTCACAATCACAGGTACAGAGGAAAGAGACTGACCACCTTTGAGAACAAATAGCTGATCCAGCGTTTTGATGCAAAAGGCAAAGCAGGATGACCAAGGGAGCTGAGGCCACCTGGTCTGACATCACTCCTGGATAAAACAATGGAAAGGCTGGAGGTTTTTTTGTCTGTTAAAGAATTAAAAGATAAAAATATAATTAACAGCAGCCATAACAGTTCTATAGAACTAGGTTGAGCCGAACCCAATTTCATCCTTTGAAGGAGATTCAAAAGTCTGACCAACATAGCAAACATGCAGGATAAATGTTAAGTATCCCTTGACTGAATGCTGTGAGATCTGCATTTACCCAGTGTTTGAGCAGGCACTAAACGAGAGCAGAACTAGTGACACCTCTATCAGTACTGACTCCCACAGGGAGAACATCACCAAACACAGGAGTTCTCCTATTTGGGGTTTCTGCAAAGATCTGTCCAGTTTAACACCACCCAGGGCTGCAGAGCAGGCAGTCCCAGCCCCTCACCACTTTCACCACAGGATGAACAGCTCCAAGGACCAAGCTCAGCCCCCTTGTGCTGAAGGAAGAGAAGGGATTTCCTTTCTTTCACTCCCAGCAACTCACCTGTCTCCCCTCAGCCCCCACCATCCACCTCTCTCAGGCCCTTATCCAAAACACTCAGTGGTATCACTACTCTCCATGATACTCCTGATGCTTCAGACACATTCCCAAACCACCACAGTTGCTGATTCCTTCAACGCTGTTGTTCCATGATGCTATCCAAAGCCCAGAAGCTGAAGCAGGGTGCAACAACAGACATTGTCTCCTGAGCTGATCTTCCTCCTGCAGCTGGAAGTGCTTTCAGGATAAGAGGGAACAGCCAGTACCAGCACGCCAGGTACAGCAGCTCCGAAACAAAGCTTCCAATCCAAGGCCAAATGTGGGATGCAACAGATAGAAGGAAGTCTTCCTCTGTTACTGGTTAACAGCAAAATTCCTCCTACCCTCCTCTGAGGTTCACAGTCTCCTCCTGCTAGAAATCAAACACTCACAAATGACATTGAAGACTCAGAAGTACAACACCAATATCCACAGATTTATTGTTTATACTGTAAAAATTCAGGATCTGGCAAAACTCAGAATTTTGTCTGGTCAGAGCTGGGCAGGAAGACCAGAGTGGACATTTCCCCATATTCCTCCATGGCACCTCTCCTGTGAGGACAGGCTGAGAGAGTTGGTGCTGTTCAGCCTGGAGAAGAGCAGGCTCCAGGGAGACTTCAGAGCCCTTCCAGTGCCGAAAGGGGCTTCAGGAGAGCTGGAGAGGGACTTTGAATGAGGGCCTGGAGTAACAGGAAAAGGGGAAATGGCTTCCCAGTGCTAGAGGGCAGGGAGAGACGGGATATTGGGAAGAAATTCTTCCCTGAGAGGGTGGGGAGGCCCTGGCACGGGTTGCCCAGAGAAGCTGTGGCTGCCCCTGGATCCCTGGAAGTGTCCAAGGCCAGGTTGGACAGGGCTTGGAGCAGCCTGGCTTACTGGAAGGTGTCCCTGTGCACAGCAGGGGGTGGAATGAGATGGTCTTTAAGGTCCCTTCCAACCCAAACCAGTCTGGGATTCTATGAAAAACAAAAAGCTTTGTGGGGATATTACCATCAGAACATACACTTAGAACTTTACACCTGGACATTTGGCTCAGTATCCCTATATTTGGTGGAGGATGTGGTAAATTAACTAGGTCTGGAAAGAATGTGCAAACCTCAGCCACCAGTTGTGAATAAGCCAGGCTGGAGAGGGCACAAAGTGTCCTTTACGTGCACAGAAGGAGGAAGGCAAAGCCTCTAGACCAGAAGAGTAGAAAAGCACAAGACAGAATGTTCCCTTGGGGACTGCCAATTAAAAACTCATTTTGGGTCTACATCAGTGCAAAATTAAATAGAGTCATGTTGGCGGTGCTGTCGTCAGCACTGACAGCAGCAGCAGCAGAAGAGCCTGTGAGAGCTCATGAGGCAGAAAAAGAATGGATAGTACCAGGAATTAGATGGATTCAAACCTAGACTCTGTCAAGGTGTATGGACACTACATTCCAAGTAGTCCAGAGCTGCAACTCTGCTTGGGGAAAAGGGACGTGCGACCACAGAAAGCAGAATGACAGAACTACATGTACTAAACCACACCAACTGCTCCCTTCACAGCCAGGCCTCTCCCAGAGAAAAAGCCACTTCCCATTTGGCTTATACTCCTTCTCTTTTTTCCTAGAGAAGTACTTCACCCCTGAGTTGAAAAACCAAAGAGCTTTCAGAGCAGTTTACCAATGGTCACTTATTTGGAAGTTCAATCAGCTTTGAAACCACTGGTTTTGCTCATTAAAAAAAACGAAACAAAACAAAACAAAAACCCACATCTGTTTTCACATAAAAACAAACTGAGGGTTTTCAGTTATGACTCAAAGTGCTCACGTTACACCACACTCTCAGAGCCACCTT
Organism: Melanocharis versteri; assembly: GCA_013397845.1. Classification (NCBI taxonomy): domain Eukaryota; kingdom Metazoa; phylum Chordata; class Aves; order Passeriformes; family Melanocharitidae; genus Melanocharis; species Melanocharis versteri. The sequence continues at coordinate 295,368 of VZTG01002465.1, forward strand.
GGCTGGGAGCTGCAGCTGGACCCCTGCCAGCGCTCCAGCCCCGAGACGCACAATCCGGAGCGACTCCAGCCAGGATCGTTGGGAAATGCTCTGCCTGGACATCTGCCCAGTGCTCAGACCCAAACAAAGCACTGAATGCTGGGCCCTGTACCTCAGCCATCTGTTGGAAAGGGGACAGCTGCAGGTCTGAGCGTGAGCCAGCGCTTTAATCCAGCTCTGCTGGTTCAGATCTCAGCGTGGAGCAGTGAAAGGTAACATCTCCATGATCGTCCTTTCCCCACGCACGGGACACAAGCCACCTAAACAAATGCGTAACACTAGGACCAAACTTTATCTTGGCAGCAGGAGAAACCTGAGGAAGTTTCACTCAAGACCCATCAGTCTTCCTGGCCCGTGACTCGCACCGGAACCAGCTCCTTTCTGGCTTCTCCTTGCACAGGAATGCAGGAAGGAATCTGTCTGTAAAGTTTATTGACCTGACTAATATCTTCCGCTCGTGCTAATGATTTCATGGCTTTGTTTACCACTCCAGTCTGTCCTGCAGAAACAGACACATCACTGGTCCTGTTTGGAAACACAGATTGTTTGGATAAGGAGCATATAAACCACTTGAAAGCTCACAAGGGAATACAGAAACCTCTGCACATATCTAGCAACAAGGATGTGGATATCAGCCGTTCTCCAAAACCTCACCAATACAGTTTGGCTCTGGCTGACAGATCACTGGGTTGAGCAAAATGCAAGGTTCAGGTCATGGCAGTACCTCACAAGTCGGAGAGAGTCTTTGCGGATGTTCACCAAACTCCTCAGTGTCTTCACTGGCTCATGTGGAGCTGGAGTTATATAGGGAAACTGGAACAAAAAGGCAAATAATTCTCCTGTTATTACACTGTAAAAGGTAGCAGCATGTTACCTGGCACGCAATTTACCCAAGTCAAGAAGCATGTAGCTTTCAGGGTACTCAGTACAGCAGCCACAGGGAACAGCAATAGCAAATTTTATTTACAGATAAATGAAGCGTGTTTCCGGGTAAAAATCCTGCCCTTTAGCAGCAACAGCTCATACGGGAAATACACACTTTAAGAAAGGCATTTTCACAAGGTCTTTCTCTCCACCCTGAATTCAGTCAGGAAAGCCTTGCTCTCCCAAGCTTTTATTTCCACTAAAGAAACCACCTCCAGCTTGAGCAGAAGAAATGCAGCTCTTTCATGTGTATTACAGCATGCAAGCAGTGATCTGACTGCTAATCAGCATGCTGAAACCCTGGATTACTGGGGGAAACTCTTTTTATTCTGAAACAATGGGACAAATGTTCTGGAAAAGAAAAGAGACAGGGGTAGGGGGGCCTCATTCTATTCTACAGTCAAGAAACCTTCTCTCACAGATTGTCCTTTAAATAGGGACAATAATGCTTCAGACTGTAATTCTCCTCAGTGGGCACAGGGTCTCCAGCGAGAAAAGCAAAGGAAACTGCTTATTGTGGTGATCACAACCTGTACAGCTGCAGACCTGCCTGCTGGGCACCAGGGACCACCAACACACGTTTCCTTAGAAATGAGGCAAGGCCTCAGTTACTCCAAAGCAAGAACTGGGCCCATGTCCAGAAAAGTGTTGCTGCTCTGTGTTTGAGTGGTTTTTTCTTCCTTGAAGATTAATCAGAGCTGCCAGAGGGCTTTAACTTTACATAGGCAAACTATATTCCACAACAGCCTCCTTCTCTTAAACCTACTTGGCAAATGTCCCACGGTGTTAATGGCCTCTCACCCACTCCCCTCCGGAGAAATGATGAAACCCAGTGCTGGGTTGTCAGCAAGGAAACCCAGGCTGAGACATGCAGGTGATTTAACTCTGCCAGGTGAGCCCCTACAGGGAGGGCCCTGTGTGCAGACGTGGCACAGGGGATGTGGTGAGCACCCCCAGGCCTGCCCAGCACTGATACAACCACAGATTTCCAGCTCAAGTCCCTCCTTCCTAATTCTGCTGCCCAACTGCACTTTCTGCTTAAACAAGGACTTTCCAGATTCCTGAGGAGAAACTCAGAAAGCAGAACGTGCTTGTCACTGTTCCAATTCAAACTCGCCTCACTTTCCCCCACCTGTAAAACCAGCATGATCCCAAACTGCCACTGAGCATTACAAACATGAATTAATTAATGGTCACAGCTTTTCTAATGAGGAGAACCACAACTTCAACTTTTCATTTTCATGTTTGGAAGCTGCAGAAATAACTAGGAAAATAGTGGACAAAGCAAGCAGCTCTTCCCTTTCCTCTCCAGCACTCAGAAAACATCTCCAAATAGCTCCTACTCTGTTACCTTTTGGTTCTTTTTAAGCAGTTCTGAGATGCAAGAGAAATCCAAAACATAACACTTGCATAAAATTCCTGTCTTCCCCTCACAACAGCATTATCCCCTTTTCAAGAACAAGCCAATCACTTGAGCAAGTAGCCTTCCACAGTCTCATAGACACCTATGGGCCCAAAAATACCTTTATGTTCCAGCTAGGAAAACTAAAAGAGAGAAAGAGGGACTTTCTGATCAGCCCACCTAGGTATAAAACCCACAAAATGTCAAGGTCTGTCTTAACACTGCCCTATACCCGGTCAGGCCACTCATTTACACAGAAAACAGCATGTGTTGAACACTGGCTGGAAGCCATCCAACATGCCCAGGAGCCTTGGGAAGTTCAGGCTCTGCTTCTCAGCCTTCTCTGCAGCATGTTTTACACTTGCTCAGGCAGGCAGGCAGAATTAGTCCCAAGTTCTGTGCTCCTGAGTCCCTGTTCTTCATCCCCCACCACTAATTCCTTCTGTCCTGAGTGAAAATAAGCCTCAAAGGTGAATTCAGCTTCTCAGGAAAACTCAGTTTGCATCTGAACAGACTGGAATGACATTCCCCAAGCAGTGAGGACCTGTTAGGCCTGTGCCATCCTCCTCTACAAACCCTGCACAAGATTTTCCAAAACAGGCAGGAAACAAGAAAGAGTAAAACAGACAGAACATAGGAACTTGCCTGAACTGGTCTATTCCCAAGGAAGTTTAAGTCCATGTTCTCACCAAAAAGGTAACCCTCGGGGTGAGGGGTGTCAAACTTCTCGCCTCCCATAAAGAAGTGACTTGCAAAGTAGTTTCCTAGAAATAAAAAACACAAGGGAATGGAAAAAAAAAACTCTAAATGAGTGTTTCCCGGAGAAGTCTGTGCAGTTTTAAATTCACAAGTATAGAAGAGCCACAAGACACACAAAATACTTGCTTGTTCACCCCTTCCCTGTAGTACTGAGGGCCACTGCCAACAGTAGGAGAAGACAGAAAAAAACCCCACAAAACAAAAACATAGAATAAATCATTACAGTGGAGATAATTCCATCTCAACTTGTTTTCCAGAGAAGGGACAGGGAGCAGGAAAAGTCAGCTCTTTCCAATATTGCTCCATTCTGGTGAATTCTTCCTGTTTTCTCCACTTCCCAGCGCGAAGCCCAGTCTCACAAACACCATGGGCCTGCTCAGAGAAGGATGAGGCTTCCTCCCACTGCAAAGTTCAGCACAGCCAGAGGGTCTCCTGTTGGGAAAAGTTTGCCTTTCGTCCCCTCTTTCACTCCCATAACCCAGGCAAGAACCACACCAAACCTTTATTGGGAGTGCTGGAGACTGTACACCCTGATGCTGATTTAATCAATAACACTGACAGCTCTAAATGCAGAAACATGGATGTCCGGGAGAGAAAACAGGGACTGACTAAAGTGAACTTCAGCTCTGAAAGTTTCACCACGGATTTGTTTCGTTCATCTTTAAGGTGATGCACTACAGTGCAAATTTCAGGACACAAAGCCATGTGCAAGGTCACTGGGATTCTGGAGCATGGGATTGACTGCAAAATGAGCAGAATTAATTCAGGTGTGTGAGAGCACCACAAACGTAGCTCCCTCCTAGAAAGACTTGAGGAAAACACTCTCAAATGTGAACTTCACAGAGTTACAGTTTCAGAGAAATAAGTATCAGGAGACAACTAAAATAAAAGGCTCCATCCAAGCCACTTCCCTTCAAGTTTCAGAGTGGGGGATGAGAGGACTGAGCCAAACGTACATTTGCTTCCCTGGGTGCAATGCATAGACAGCATAAATTTGTGTTAAAATGAGTCATTCCAGAAGCAGTAACTAATCATCTGAATGGCTATGGAGGCATTCTGGAGGTATTTGCAATCCCTCTAGCTAGAAGCAAGCAGGATTTACTCTGAAATGGAAGGGTTTTCATGAATGGCCCTGTTTTTTCCATTAAGGCTTTTTTCCCTTTATGCTTCAAGAAAGGCTCTTTTCACTCAGCACAGATGGCAGTGCCTTAATGATGACGGTAGGGCTCAGCTATTGCTGAGCTCAGCTTACAAGAACCCAGATGTTTGTGGTACTGAAACACGTCCTTCTTTCCAGATACAACAATCACCTTCAGCACAGGTCCAGCATCTACTTAGAATCTGTCCTACAGAATCAGAATAACAAAATCACAGAATCATTTAGGTTGGAAAAGCCCTCCAAGATCATCAAGTCCAACATGTGACCGATCACCACCTTGTCAACCAGACCAGAGCACTGAGTGCCACATCCAGTCATTTCCTGGACACAAATGTAGGTGTTCCAAATGACAGGGAACCTTCTCCCACTCCTCCCAGAAGCAACAAATTAAAAAACTAATCTGTATATAATCTCCAAGCACAGGCAGCTTGACGCTGCCTCTCCACCTGAGAAACACCACAGTGGTTTGTGCTTGCACTGAGGTTCAGAAAACCATGATGAACACTGGAGTTTAGGAATAGATTTCACATTTTATGTGGGTCAAGTAGGATTATGTTTTGGAACATTTTATTTGATCAACTGTGAAGACAATGCTCATGCAGGATGTCTCAGTACCACAGCAGCTGGTTATCTGGGATCGGAGTCAGAGAACGCCCTCTTATCCAGCGAGTGAGACAGAATTATAGAATCATAGAATGGCCTGGGCTGGAAGAGACTTATAAAGATCACATAGTTCCAACTCCCTGCCATGGACACCTTCCACTATCTCAGGATGTTCCAAGCCCCATCCAACCCAGCCTTGGACACTTCCAGGGATGGGGAAGCCACAGCTTCTCTGGACAACCTGTGCCAGGGCCTCTCTACCCTCACAGGGAAGAATTTCTTCCTAATATCCAATCTAATCCTACTCTCTGTCAGTTTGAAGCCATTCCCCCTTGTCCTGTCACTCCAGGCCCTTGTAAATAGTCTTGCTCCATCTTTCCTCTAAGTTTCCTCCAGATACTGGAAGGCCACAGTGATGTCACCCCGAAGCTTCTCTTCTCCAGGCTGAACAATCCCAGCTGTCCCAGCCTTTCCTCCCAGCAGAGCTGCTCCATCCCTCTGATCATCCTGGTGCCTCCTCTGGGCTCTGTCCAGCAGCACCACGTCCTTCTTGTGCTGGGCCCTGGGGCTGGAGGCCGCTCTGCAGGTGGGGTCTCACCTGAGAAGGGGCAGAGGGGCAGAATCCCTCCTTTCCTGCTGTCCACGCTGTGGGAGCAGCCCAGGACATGGTTTGAGAGCATCTCCAGGGACGAAAAGGTCTCTCTTGTTCAACTGGAACAACACCCAGACACAAAACGTTCAAGGCACCTGCCACACTGTCACTGCTCCACTAAGAACCACTTTTGGGATCTCTACCAAATTGCTGGGATTTCTCACAAAAACACACAGTAGCTGGAATCACAGTTCCGCATTCAGACTGAACTTTCTTCATCTTCCTGCTAAGTCACCTCCTGCAATGTGAAGGAGAAGGGTTTTTTTTTTCCCCGAGGCACTGCCTTCACAAGCAAACAAGAAACACAGTGCCAGGAACAAGGAGCACAGGGAAAACCACTCCGAGGAGCTCAGAGGGGAACACACTGGTGAGCAGAACAACCCCCGAGGCTCTGCCACTGCTGCTGCACACACAAAAGCTGCCACACACACGAGGTCTCAACAAACAAACCAGAATGGCAGCAAACTGTCTCCACAAATTGGTAACACAGTTTTCAGCAGCTAAAAAAAGATATTTTGTTGCAAGCTTTCAGAAACCACTTGCTGCAATGACACCCGAAGTTCAGAGCTCTCAAGGTAAGACCAAAGTTATACCTTAATCCTCTCAACCACTATCACAACCACCTCGGAGTTTGCCCAAGTTGGAGGCAAAACATTTTAAGAAAGCACTTCCTAAATATCACACCAGGGACTGAAACAAAAAAGAAACTCACTCACAGATGGAAAATATGAGGCATCCTCTTTTCCAGTCACTGTGACATTTAGGATTTTCAGTGTCTCTAACAGGCATGCGTATATTCTCTATGCATTAGAATCTTAGGTTCCATTTGCAAATCCTTTACAAAGACAGCTCTAGGACTTTAGCCAGGCTATCATGCCTCTTGAACCCTGTTCCCATATGTCCCCCCAGCCCATAACACCACCTCAAGCAGGTGTTTCAAGGTCAGCTTTACACAAGGAGGATGCTAAGTGCCATCCTCTTCGGTAGGAAAAAAAGAAAATAAAAAAATCCTTGGATTAACCCTCCGCAGAACTGCTACAAACAGAAATCCTCCAGGAAAATGCAGTGACATGCTGACCAGGAAAGAATCACGCATAAATAAAAAAGGATGGAATAGGATAAAAATGCCAGAGCAAAGAAAAACTGTGGCTTTACTTCCCCAGAGTAAATCAGCACAAAGCACAGAGGAGCATCAGATAAAAGAGAACATGACCGAATGACACTGCAGAGGTAGATGAAGCCCAAGCAGTGGTTGTAAGAGAAACTGTTGTGGTGGAAAACCTTACAGTGGCTGGAAAAACTGGGACCACTGGGACACTCAGAACAGCCAAGTCTTACTCATTGGCTTGTCCCATGCAAAACCAAACTGGAACCCAAGGCTCCTTCAAGGTATCAAATTACACCAAAATACTTTGTATTTAGTACAACATAGTGATGGAGGTTTATTACCATAATTGCACCAGCATTAAGCACCAGACTGCTCCAGTCATAATTACCTCTCCCTAAACCAGCATCCTAATCCCACATCTACAAGAGACGCTGGGAAGGGACACATCCTACAAGAGCCAGGAGCACAACTGTAATCCCATCAAAACATGGGCTGTGTCGTACAACGTTCATTAATAGAAAGCAATTAGGTGTCCATTTAGGCTTCTCGCCATTAATACAATTAACAGTGAGGTGATAGAAATTGAGTTCTCTTTAATTACTCAGCCAGACAGTCACCACCACGGCAGACCGACAGCACAGTCCCAGGCACAGCCTGAAGCAGCAGCAGCATGTGAAACACAGGGACAGTGACACTGTCATGGTACACGGCAACACAGTGATGGGCTGGGTGTGACTCTGGATACTCTTCTCCTATTTAAATCCGCTCTTTCTTTGATAAAAGCCTCATTCCCAAACAACAAAGCAGTTCAGCTTCACAAAGGAGCAATCCGCTTCCTTTTTTTCCTCCCAGAAATCTCCAGGGAATTCTCTTCCAAGAGCCTGCTCCAGAGGAGAAGAGCAATCCCAAGGGCATGTGCTCCATGCTGCAGAGGAGCTCATGGAACGGGAGCAGAGCTGAGGGAAGCACTGGGGCATTACTCACTGGTTCTAAAGCAATAGGGGCACGGGAGATCCTTTCACTGCTACAAGCGCTGAAGCACCACAGACATCACAACTGTTCCCTGCTAAATGGGAAAAAAATACCCATTTTTAGCCTGTTTCACAGAGGCACTCACTCTTCTGTACAAACTGGGCCTTCCTCCCAACCGGTCAGGCAGGCATAATGCCAGCACAGGCCCCATAAAGCAAGAAATTTTGTTTAAAAGGTACCAGCAAAGAGAGGTCAGAGAAGGGAATTGGGTATCACCTTACAGCAGCCTCAGTAATCCAGATGCAGGAGGAAAAATGTAGATTATACCCACCCAGAGCCTTGGAGGAATAAGCAGGGCATTTTCAGAGGATTTTTGACTACAAAACTGCAAGCAATTTCCAACAGAGCTGTTAAACAACCTGCTTCTCTGAGGGCTGGCTCGTGCAGATCAAGGTGGATTCCACAGCAATCTGCTCCATCCTCCCCAGAGCACGTGACTGACCGAGCAATAACCACATCAAAAGCCAATAAAGGAGAAGTGAATATTCACCTCTGCCTTTGCAACCAGCTGTGACTCAACAAGGCACTTGGAAGCACCTGGCACAGTCACCGTGCCCCTCTCCACAGGCAGGTTGACATGCAGCTGAAATCACAGCCAGAATACCTGTATTTGGGGTTTATTTCCTTGCACAATGGGTCCTTGTGAGGGGGCATTTGCTCCAGAACACAAATCCTCATCCTTCAAACTGATGCCAACCACGGACAGCAGCTGACCAGACATTTGTAGTAAGTGGAGATCTGCTGAATCCAGAGACAAGGAGGGACAGAATGGAAAAGGTGAAGGACAGCCCTCGGTGCTGCACAAAGGACGGGTGACCTCAGGTAATGCTCCCTCACCACTCGTTCCAGTCTTCCAGGGGTCATCTCGGAGCCAGGAGTGCGTGTCAGGCTCACTCTCCAGCACACACACCCACACACCCAACACAGCCCATGGAAAACTGGCTTCTTCCAGCCAGGGCTCACAGCAGCAGGGTCCAGTTAGAAATAATTAGCAATCATCTGGCCCAAGAACATTTTGTACTACTTCCAGCTTGCTTCCTGAAATCAAAACCGTACTCACTCACTTCCAGTCATCTTCACTGTCAGGTTTGGTACCAACCTTTCCATCTCCAAGACAATCACTCTGCAGATGGCAGGACCTCAAAGGACACTGTCCCTCTGAACACACTCCACCTGAAGGAGAGAGGGAGGGGAGCTGCCATCCTCACAGCCCTCACTGTTCTGGGCTTTGAACCACCACCTCTTCTTCTGCCTAGAGCTTGAACAACTCTTGTCTCTCCCCAGAGTCAAGAGGATCCTTCTCAGATAAACCCAAAGAAGGTGAAGAGAAAGCCCCGGCTTAACACCAGCTTTCAGAAAGAGCACAAGAAAATGCCACAANAAACCCAAAGAAGGTGAAGAGAAAGCCCCGGCTTAACACCAGCTTTCAGAAAGAGCACAATTGCATCCAGAGCCCTTGCAGGAAATACCAATATTTTTATTTAACCAGCTGCTTAAAAGCATTGGCTGTTCAGTTTTACAAGGGAGGCATCACACACAGAACACTGTGGTGGCATTATGGTCAACAGATCCCCTGCCAGGGAGCATGGTAACACACAAACCCAACCTCAGGTGTGGGACGGGGTTACCTTGACAAGCCCAAAACCCAACACACCATTAGCTTCCAGTTCAACAGCACAGGAACAACAGGATGATGATGTGAAAGAAGTTTAATGTCCATTGCATATGGTGGTTATAATTAATCCACTCCTTATCTAAAATGCTATCACACGCGGATCCTGCTGCAGCCAAGGTGTGACACTTGCCTTTCCCAGCTGCCCAAAAAACTAGTTCCCAACTCCCTAAAAAGAGCAGGTTATATTTTCTAAGAGAGCTAACACAGCTGTTGGATTTTTCTAGGCAGGTTTCCTCCTTCCACTTCCTCCACACCACCACTCCTGCTGAAGGCCAGCCTGCAAAAAGACAGTGTGTAACGATGACAGGACTCTATTTGGGATGATCCTGCCTCCCCTCCAAACTGAACAGGGGTCCTGGCCCCCTCCATCACACAGGCGCGAGGATGTCACAGCCAGCAGGTCACGGACACACACAGGGCTTGAATCTCTGAAAGAAAAGTCTTTGTATCCGAGAGTGAGGGGACCCAAACTGCTGCTCTGCAAATTCTTCAGCCTGCCTGGAAAAGCCCTGACAGAACCGAAACCTAGAAAAAATTGTAAGCAAATGGATATCGCAGTGGAAAAGAGTACCTGAATTTCCCTGACCACTTGTTTTCTGAGAAGAATAAGTAAAACTCTTTAAACAAGTTAAGCCTGGCCAAACTCAGAAGCCAGCCCAAGACAAGGTGAGTCATGGGCTCATCCCAACTGCACACAAGTGGCACCGACAATTCTCCAAGCCTTCAGAACAATTCCCTTTGGAAAACAGACACAGAGTAGGCTGTGTCAGCCCAACAGCTCCTAGGTGAGAACCACTGCCATTTTAAAGAGTTAAAGAGGGTTGTCATGCAGGAATTTTGCCATCCTGTATTCAACCAGACCCAATTCTGTTCCGTGTCCCCACCGAACTCCACCGTCGCTTCCTCTTTACCAGCAGCAGCCGCCGCACTCGCCAGTGACCAATAGCTCGCTGAGGCCACATTTCCATCGTGGGGGGAGGTCCTTGTGTACTCTCAGTGACCCCCGGGACCACGGGCGGTGACGGCGCCGGGCGGGCACGGAGAGCGGGACAGCGGAGCCCTGGATCCAGGGCACGGAGACACCCTCACGCCCGAGCCCCCCGGGCAGACCCGGCCCTGTGCCACCGCTGTGCCCACGGACATCCATCCACGGCCTCTCCGCCAGCGCGGACGGGCTGGGCCGCGGGCACAGCCGCAGCCGGAACCAGCCCGGGCCGGTGACAGGCACTCCCACAGCCCCTTCCTCGGCCTCCCCGCTCGGCCCGCGGAGCACCGGGCCCGGCACGGCCTGTCCCCCTCCCCGGTCCCCGCGGCCCTCACCGGACTTGGGCGGGTAGCGGTAGGCCGAGTTGGCCTGGATGTCGATGTCCTCCACGCCCGCGATGCGCCGGCTGAGCAGGGAGCCCATGGCGGCCGCGGACAGGGCGGGCGGCCCGGGGGGCGCAGAGCGGCGGCAGCGGCACCGGCACCGGGACNCCCCCGGGGCGCGGCGTGAGCTCCGCCGGCAGAAGGCGCTGCGGCGGGAACGGGGATGGGAACGGGAATAGGGATGGGGATGGGAACAAGGATGGGAACAGGAGTGGGCCCAGGGATGGGCATGGGGCACTCTGCACGGGAGAGACCCGAGCATGGACAAGGAGATCCCCAGGGGGCACACCATAGATGGGAAAGCCGTGGGGAGCTTACCCAGGGATGCACAGGGAGGATACTCAAGGACACATCCTGTACAGGGAAGCACAGGGAGGACGGATGCCCAGGGACACACCTTGCACAGGGAGAATGCCCAAGGTCATGCTCTACGCAGGGGTGCGCGGGGGGGATTCCCAGGGACACATTTGGCACAGGGAAGCACAGGGGAGATGCCCAGAGAGACACAGCCTGCACAGGGATGCCCAGGGCTGTCCAGGGACACATCGTGGACAGGGATGGCCGGGGAGAATTACCCAGGTAGGACCCCAGAGGTGGGACCTGCTACTGGCTGAGGCTCAAAGCCAGCAGGAAAGGAGGTGACCAGCCTCCCACGGGGAATCCTCTCCTTTCTGGGTTCCTCCCCTCACAGGTAATCCACACAAGAAAGCAAATGGAGGTGTCTGAGGTTTGGATGTGAGAACAGGGAATGGCCACAGGCTGCCTCCCATGTGGGACACAACAGTCGGGAGGACTGCATGGAGGAAGAGGCACAAAAAAGCCACCAATGTCCCAAGACTGAGCCTTGTCCCTTCTGGCACCGAGGAACAGGGAAAAGCTGCTCCCTGTGATGGGAAGTACCTTCCTGCACATATGCTGCAAAGGAACTGGGGACCCAAATTCCCAGCAGTGGACTTGGGAATCACTGGGAGACACAAAGGAGCTGAGGTGGAACACGTGAAATCCGTCAAATTGGCCTTGGGAGCAGGGAAGAGGGCTGGGATTCAGGGAAATGGGATGGAGCAGGGAGCAGAGCCTGCCAGCACGGGAGGATTTTGTGATAGCAAGTGAGCAGGCAGTGGGTGGAATTTGCTGGCTGTAAACACAAACTAAAACACGCCCAGCGGGAATAAGCAAACAATCCCAAGGCGAAACGTGCTTCCGGACAGTTATTATCCTTGCAGCTGTTGTGGCCACACGAGTACAGCCAGAGGGGCTGTAAGAGGCATGGGATGCAGGGGAACACGTGCTGGGAGAGAGGACAGAGCAGGACCAGATCTTGCTCTTCTGCATCCCGTTGTGCAGCAGGGCTGGGAAGGAGGACAGGGAAAAAATATGGAACGAGCAACAAGTCCTGCTGGCCAAGCACGAGAGTCGGGTACCCTGGACCGGGTACAGGGGAGCCCCAGGCTCCACCTGGCAGTGCCTTGGCAGTAACTGTGCCTGGGAACCCTCTGCTGTGTCCCCCAGGATCCTGCTGGCACCTGGAGTGACAGTGCCTCTTGCTCGACCAGCCTCTCCGTGCAAGGGTTTCTCATTGCACAAGTTGCACGGACAGGGAGGGATGGAGTCTGCTGGCCATCACAGGGACAGGGATGGAGTCTGCTGGCCATCACAGGGACACGTGCGCTGGCCCAGAGTGTGTCCAGTGCTCCCTGCCTGCACAGCCATAGGAACAAGCTCTAGGCAGTGCCCCGGCAGCAGCACGGTGATGTGAACAGCTCGTGTGCCACCAGCAGCCCCAAACGGAGCAGGATGAATCCACAAGCCCCGAGGCCTCACTCTGCAGGCCAGCAGCCAATTTGGGGCTCAGCACTGGAGCAGACTGGGCACAGCAAGGATCAGTGGGTCCATCTCCCTGTGCCATGCTGAGAACTGGTGGCCAGCCTGGGGGCAAAGCAGAGCAGTGTTTGCACCACGAGGCAGGCGAGGAGAGGAATTTGCATACGGACAGAAGATGAGGGTCCCTCTCCCTTTCCTCTCACAACCTGAGCACCAGGAGCATTCTGCCCTTCCCCAGCTCAAAGAGGTACACAGAGGCAACTGCCCCAGAGCTGTTCCCCCAGCTTTTTTCCGGACAGAAACATGGAATCCTAGAACGGTTTGGGTTGGAAAGGACCTTAAACATCATCTCGCTCCAAACCCACATCCCCTGAGCAGCTGCCCGTGCTGCTCACCGGGAGCTCGGTGCCACACGGGTTAAGCAGGGGAGAGCCAGGTCCCACAGCTGCGGGGTGTTGGCTCTGCCCGGGAAGCTGCAGCAGGAGGTCTTTTGTTCGTGCAAAACCTCCACCAGCGGGAAGGTCCCTCCCGGGCCGCCCGGCTCTCCGGAGCACTCAGAGGAAGCCGCCGGGCCCCATGGGGGCTGTTGCCATCTGCGAGGGCAGGGGACTTTGCTGGAGAATCTGTCCCGGAGGGCCCTGCTTCGTGAGACGTGTATGACAGACAGCGACAATAGCAGCAGCGTGCCGGGGCCGGGCTCAGCCCTTCCGCCCCAAGTCCCAGGGCCCAGAGCGAGCGGAGCTGAAGGGCAGCAGCTCCTCTGCCCCCGCCCGGCCCGCGGGACGCAGGCGCTGGCACACACAAAGGCAGGATATTGCACCACGGCCTCCTCCATCCTACCGGGGGCCACTGCCAGCAGCACGGGGAAGGACACGCCAGGGTCCCACAGCACCTCAGGAAGGTCCCGTGGGCTGGAGGAGCAGCTCTCCCCCCAGCCCGGGGCGCTTTGGCAGCTGCAAGAAGCAGCAACAGCCCCACAAACCCTGGGGGTGCTACCTGAGTGGGTTTTGCACTTTCACCTCTGGGTTCCCTGAGATTTATTTGTCCTCGTTTTGGTGCTGCCAGCCCCAGGGTCTGCTTGCACCATGAGGAAGGAAAGCCATGAATATGGGAGGCTCTCTGCGAGAAAGGGATGAAAACACTTCCCCAAGATTCAAGGGACCTGAGACTCTGAGCGCCACCATGGTGTGGGGGGAGAGTGGTCAAACTGGGGAGGACCAGGGTGAAACTGGGCCAGGGCTCCTGCCACCAAGAGCCTGCAGAGCCCGTGGGGTGATGAGGAGACCTCAGATCCTGTACAGCCTTCCAGCTCAGCAAAACCCATCCAGGAAAAGATGATCCTGGAGCCATTCTCCAGCACAACCTGGAGAAGAGCAGCAGGAAAGAGGAGGAATCCTCTGAACCCTGGGAAGAAGATTCCACAGAGCTGCAGCCCAGAGGAGGCAGATGGGCCAGAGGGGCACCCACCCCTCCCACTGCTACATTTCTCCAGCTACCCCCAGCTGCCCTTCAGGAGGCTCCTTGGACATGTCTGCTGGGGAGGCAGCTCCGAGCACACCCATGTAAACAAGGAAATATGTTTCCCTGCAAAGCTCCCGGTCACCAGAGCAGCTCATCCAAAGTCCAACTGCTTGGGAGTTTATTACCCAGTGAAGCAAGTTGCTTTGTCTATGTTGTTCCCACTGCCACTCGCCGTGTTTGTCAGGTACGTGTAGAACACCAAGGTTCAGGAGCCCTGGGGACAACACACAGAGTTACAGCTCACCAGAAGGAGTGGTGAGCCCGTGAACTTTGCCTCCCTAAACACTGTCCTGCTCCAGAGGGCTTACAACCCTTCCCGAAAGCCCTGCTGGGCCAGGCCCAACCCTTCTCCCTCCAAACACCAAACTGCAAGGTTTCTACACATGCCTGGCTCTTTCTGATTAAAATAATAATTCAGGAGATTTGTTTTTCCAGCTGTATTTACACCTTGGTGGCTACAAATCTCCCTTTGCCACTGCTCTCTGGGGGTTGTTTTGACCTGGTAAGAAACGAGCAGTCACCTCTTGATAAGTCCCACTGCCACATACAGCTGCGCTCTCACTTGGATTTAGGCAGTGAGATATACAGAAAGAGAAAGAAAATCCTTTTGCCCTGAAATTCTCCAGCCCTCCAAGGCTTGGAGAGGCTGAATGGTTGTGTAACTCCTGAATGGTTACTAAAGAACACGTGGAAAATGGTGACTAGCTTTGGACAATACCAGAGCAGTTCCTGTCCACACAGTGGAGGCTGCAAACCCCACAGATCAAGGGCATTACCTGCCTGAGCTTCAGCCATTTAATCCTCACGGCTCAGAAACACCTGCAAAATGCCAGCCAGGGTCAGAGGTGTCAGCGAACAAACCACTCGTGGCCAGGCTAAACCCCTCCAAACTGCAGGAAACAACCCAGAACCGCTCAGGAAAGGCAGAGGCAGCTGGAGCCGGCAGTTCCCTTCATCTTTTCCCTGGTGTTATTACCCCAGGCCACTCAACCCCGTGTCCGTGCCTGCTGATCCTTAGCAACACCATTGTCCGCTCTCCCGGGCGCTGCAGCGCCTGCCTGGCCGCGAGCTTTCATCTGCCGTGGCAATGCCGCGCTCTCAAAGGAGCCTTTCACGGCGCCGGGAACCCTCCGGCACCTTCCAGAACCTTCCCTCGCTGCCGCCTCTCCCTTCAGCTCCCAGCAGCCGCCTCAGTGATGCACAGACACGCTGTGGCTGAGGGAAAAACGGGACCAGGAGGGGACGGGCAACCCGCCCATGGTTTAGCAGCGCTGATGGAGCGCGCGGGGGGCAAGGGGCTGCTGCTCCACTTCGTCTCGGGCCGCGGAGCTGCGCGGCAGCTACGAGCCAAGGGGTCTCCAGGAAACCGCCGCAGGCTGGGGG
>VZTG01002465.1:311277-351677 GCA_013397845.1 Melanocharis versteri
CGCGGGCCGGGCCCCCGGGGGTGCCCGAGGGAGCGTGGGCGCCACGCGGGGCGGGGGATCGGGAGGCCACGTTGCGCGGGGGGTGCGCAGAGAGGGGCCCGCAGCCCGCCGGGCCCCCACGCCGGACCGCGGCCGGGCCGAGGGCGCCGAATCCGCCGAACCCTCCTCTTGTTCCCCCCGCCCCAGCCCTCCTGCGTGGCCGTGGGCTGGAAAACCCCAGCGCAGCCTTTCCCACGGCCCTGCCCCGGAGAGTTTGAGTTCTCGGGCAGCCGTGGGAGAGGAGACTTTGTAGGTCAAAGCTTTTCTGGTTCCAGAAGCCTTTTCCTCTCGCTCGCGGGCGGGATACTCCGTGACATTGACAGGGGTTAACGCCGCGCGTGGGGCGGGGGGTGCCGGCGGAGCTCCCCGCTGCCTTTCAGGGTGCTCAGCTCCTCCGGAGATCCCCGGACCTGAAGTGCAGGGAGCAAAGAGGAGTGCGGTGGCTGTCGCCAGCAAATTGCTTTCTAAATAGGATTTTTCGTTTCCTTCTGCAGCTCCCTAGGCTGGAGCTGATGGATTTGACGCTAATGGCACCTCGGTAATTGAAGTGTCTGTGCTGTGCTGCGGGAGCAGGTCTGAGTCAGGCCGGGGAGCAGGAGGCTCCGTTTGTAGCACCCCCGTGGCTGGAGCACCTCTCCTCGTGCCCGGGGGGCGCGGGCGCTGCGCGCCGGGCTGTCCCGGCGTTGTTCCGTAGCGGAACAGCGGCCGGATGGACCCGGAACGGGCGCCGTGCGAGCACAGCATTCCCAGATGCTCTATCACGGGCCTGGAGGCATCCCAGACCGGGCCGTGCGTGGCCGAGGAGCGCGGGGTGGGCTCGCAGGGATGTGCGGAAGACCGGGCCGGCGATCCCCACCGCCGTGCTCGGTGAACGGGAGCACCGCCGGCGTGGGATGTGTTGCATGTGTAACGTGCTCCGGCGTTTGTTTACTAACACAGCCTGACAGTGGCCGTCTGGGACAGGCGGGATCCTCTTCCACCACCTCCGTACGTGTCGCAAAAGAGCCGGGGAGGGATGACAGAAGTTTTAACGTGTCTTTCAAAAGGCTTTTTTGCAGAACTTTGCCACCGTTTGGCGAGTTGCACAAGTACAAACAGCCGTCTCCTGCCGGCTGGGCACTCACATGACTCAGAGGAAGCTGGGCTGTAAACAAACGCTGCCGTTACCATGTTCCCACTCACTTTTGGTGCAACGGTCAGATAATTCCCTTTGCAAAATGGCCGCTGGGCACGGCTCCTTCTGGGAGCCACGCCGGGGAGGGATCACCTCCCGACCACTCCAGCCTGCTCTCACCTCTTTTCTGGGATACTCCCGAGGCTTTTGTTATTCCAGTGCAGCACCAGTTTGCTAGCTGGTCTGCATCTGCAGTGAGTATAGATCGGGGGAGTTCAGGCAAGTTCAGTACGAGGGAAGGCAGCATAAATTAACCGTCTCCTTGGAGTCAAAGCACTGCTCCAGGGGCACGGCGTGAATTGGATCAGCCTGCTTGTACCTGAGGATTCTGCTCCTGCCTGTAAGACCACCACAGAGAGGTTCTGCACGGGGGAGCCAGGCTAGCTCAGTGGCCCAGTGGCACACAGCACGAGTTGGGTTGTCCCAGCTCTGTGCCTCTGTCCTGGCCAGGGCACTCCTGGCATCCGTGTGCCCTGCCCAGGACCTTTCCTGTGGGGGCAAGTGTCCCACTTGCTGCCTGTGGCAGCTCCTGGGGTGTTTGTCACCGGCAGGGGGGAGAGGGAGGCTGCTGTGAAACACGGATAGCTTCCGAATGCTGGTGTTTTGGGGCCACTTTCCTGGGCTTGGGCTGCTTTGGGGCTGCCTGCTCAGGGACCATTGTGTGTAGGAAAATGAGGTGAGGGCTGCAGAGAGGGTTTGTTCTGTGTGTGTTTTTCCAGCCCTGGTAGACCCGGAGTTTTTCCAGGGTGGAAGGAACGTGATCCAGGACTCTGAGCAGGATGGGAGGTCAGGAGAACATTTGGGATACAGTCACCTTTGGCTGTGGTGTGAGCTGATCAGAGTCTGTCCTGTACTCAGGGAGTTGACTAGGGAGCTATTTTTTTTTTCATCCCATATGTCCCTGGGGCAGTTCATGGCTAGGGTGTGGGTCGGCTCTCCCACTCACTGTGATTCCACTCCTGTTTCCTAAGGACCCTGGGCAGGCTTTCTCCTGTTGTGCCCAGTTTAGTTTGCAGCTCTCGCAGCTCTGTGGGCCCTTCCATGCTTCCAGGGATGGCTGCTGTGAGTGGAAATGGCACTGAGCCAAAATGGCACTGCCAGCCCAGCCCTCCAGCAGCTGGAGCAGTGCCATGGCTGATCCCAGGGGGAGGTTTACAGGCCCGAGAAAGCAACTTGGAGTGTCTCTGGGTGAAGGTTGGCACTCAGCCTCCAGGGCCTGGCTTTTTGGGAGAAGCCAGGGAGAGCAGCAGGTACCTCCTCCATGGCTGGAACCCAGCAGGTTACCAGGCAGACATTTCAGAGTTTGCAGAGTCTCACATGGGGCTGGGCAGTGGATCGGGCTCCTTCTCTGGTAGAAAGGTATTATTCAGCTTTATGTGCTCATTGCCCTTGGGGCTGCTTGAGAAGGATAAGAAGAAACTGCTTTTAAAAAAACCCACCCATTCCTTCCTTTTCCTGGTGCTAAGAGCCTCCGTTCAGTGTAGAGAGGGGAACAAGAGGAGGAGCAGGTGTCTGGCTTTGCTCGCTGTGTCCATGGCTGGGTTTCACTTCCTCTTATGTATTTATGTTTCATGAAGCCCCTTCCTTGGTGGTTCAAGGACAGGGTGCCCCCAGGGCTGCCCCTGCTGCCATGTGCCCTGTGCTGGCAGGGCTCACACCTCCAGCCACCCTCTCTCTGGCTGGGTCACCACAGGTGCCTCTTGGCACCCTGGCAGGGTCCCTGTGTGATCCCTCTCGTGTGAAGCTCCTGGTTTTGCATCCTGGGAGGGGGCACAGTGGCCTGGTCACCTGCTGAGTGTGGCCAGGCCATGGGTGTGGAGCTGCCCTGCTCCCACTCCCACCAGGGTGACACAGGCAATGGGGCCTTTGGTCCAGGCTCAGAGCTGAGCTGGGCTCGGGCTCCTTCTCCAGCAGAGGAGCCTTAATTGGCTTTGCTGTTGCACCAGTCACCGTGGCACTTGTGACGCTGTCTGGAGACCAGGTGGCATCAGCAGCTTTGGTTACGTGTGTCCCTGGCCCGCCGTGGCACCAAGGGGAGCGCGGGCCCCTCGCTCGCCGGGCTGGGGCTCTGCCGGTCCCTTGGGAGGTGGCTGCGGGTCATAGGCTTTGTGCTGGGCACAGGGGTTGTTTCTGCCGTGCTTGGAAGAGGGCAGATGGAGGGGAGGAGACACTGTTTTAGGCAGAGGGGCCTGCAGTGGCGGAGTGCTTCCTCTGCCCAGTCACAGCTTCCATCCCAGCGCTGGCAGGGATTGCTGGGCAGCTCAGGGGGACAGCAGGGACCTTCTCTGCCCCTGTCTGCCAGTGGCACAGTCCCAGATATGAGGCCACTTGGAAAACAGGAGCACAGAGCAGATTTAATCAGCTTATGGTATCTGGCTGTGCCCACACCTCTGCCTGTGCTTCCCGTTTGCTGTTACCCCTCTCTTATCACGATCTGTCAGTGATAGGGCCTGTGGGTGTTGACGTCGGACCTCACCCAGGACGAAGGGTAGTGTGGTAGTGGGGGTGGTGCTGCCTCAGAATTGTCTGTGTCTCTGTCGGACATTTCCTTAATTCAGAGCCATGTGCTGTCCTGTCCAGAGCTCTCTCCAGGGCCCCCGACCCTATTCCTGCTGTATGGCCATCGCTGGGATCCAATGGGTCCCGCCTCCGGGAGCTGAGGGCTCTGAGCTCGCAGCGTGGCCGGGTGCAGAGTTCAGGTGCTGTGTTATTAAATGCAGCTATTGCAGGGAAGAGCCTTGCCAGCCCAGCTATTGCACACTCCCCCCGAGGTCTGGGAGCTGCCAGACTCTGCAGCAGGAATTGCTTCCCCCACCCAGGTCTGGATCATTGTTTGCAGACATTGCTCTGGCTGCCACCTGGTCGTGCCAATAGTTTTCTGCTGTTTAGCCAGGAAACCATGAACCCCTTTGCCTTCCCAGGGCCTGCCAGCCTGGATGTTTGGGGAAAAATTAGTTTTCCCATTGGATCAATGAGCTGAGCTGACTTGCTGTCATTCATCCTGGCCCTGGGAATGACACCAGAGCATGTGGACACTGGGATGAGGAGCATGTGTGGTGGCAGGACTGTGGCTGCTGCAGCTGGGCAGGGTTTGGTACAGCCTCCCTGTGCTTTTTCCAGGCTTTTCTGCCTTTTTTTCCCCAGCAGCTTGGGTGACCCCAATCCCTGGCTTTCAGGAAGGGAGCAGAGTCTCGGGTAGTGTGGCAGCACCCGGCCACAGTCTTGCAGCTCACACCCTGAAGTGGAGACCTGAAGACCCTGGGGAGAGGCCTGAATGGGCCTGAAGGGGGCTTTTCCTTCAACCAGAAGTGAATCCAAACCAATTCTCTTACATTTCCATCAAGTCTCATCTGCAGCTGAATCAAAACATTGTTTTCTAGCCCTGGCTCAGTTGAAGCCTGGCGCAAAACAGGAGTCACCATCATGGAATCACAGAATGGTTTGGGTTGGGAGGGACCTTGAAGGTCATCTCGTTCTACTCCCTGCCATGGGCAGGGACACCTTCCACTATCCCAGGTTGCTCCAAGCCCCATCGAACCTAGCCTTGGACACTTCAGGGATGGGGCAGCCACAGCTTCTCTGGTCAGCCTGTGCCAGGTCCCCACCACCCTCTGAGTAAAAAACTTTTCACCGTTCCTGCGTCAACTCAGTGCTGTGCACCGCCAAACCTCCTGCTGCCTCTGCTCCTCCCAGACCTGGGCTGGATGTTTGCCCTTCTGACCATCCTGCTCCCTGGCCTTCCCTACCTGCAACCCTTCTTGCCCTCTCACATGCCTGTGGCATGTGACATATTTACCAGACTATTACTGGTTTTAACTGGAAGCTACAAAACAATGTCAGTCATCACCGTGCTTTGTCTGCAGCTGAAGTGGAAATGTTCTGGCATATGGGGTGGGCACCTGCTGCAGCCCCTGCCTTGGGGGTCTCCTGGTGGGAATATGGGGACTGTGATCATGTCCTGTTGAGGACATGCCTTTAACCCTGCTGGGGTTGGATTTGGTTTCCTTTGTTTCCCAGCACATGCTGGTTGCAGAGCGTCATTGTGAGTTGTGAAACACCTGCTGGGCTCTGCCCCAAGAGTAGCTGCTTCTTGCAAGGGTGGTGGTCCCAAATACACGTGGTTACCATCTGCCCTGGTGTGAGCAGATGGCAGGCGCAGGTCCCTGCTTGGGGACAGGGAGCAGCTGTGCCCTCAAGGCCCCCCAAGGCCTGTTTTGGATCATCTTTGGGGTCTAGCAGTGTGCAGGGATGAGGTGGGTGCCCAGTTTGCATGCTGGCGGGTGCCCAGTTTGGGTGCTGGTAGTAACATCATCTTTCCTTTTTTTTTATTTTTTATCTTTTCTTCCTTTCAGACTGCTCTCAGTGCTTTTTTCCAAGAAACAAACATCCCCTATAGCCACCACCATCAGATGGTAAGTGCTTTCCCAGCTTCCCAGTGCTCTCCCAGGGCACAGCACCAGCTGGCGGGTGCTTCAGGCTGGTGCTCATGTCCAGCTCTCTGCTTCCCAGCTCCAGGAGTGCAGGCAGGGAGGTCTGGCTGGGCACTGCCAGAGCTGCCTGCCAAGGAAGGTTTTCCTGGAGAGCAGCTGGTGGCATAGCCTGCCCTATGCAGTGGGGCAGCAGAGCCCTGCAGATGGTTTGGGGCTGCTCTTCCGAAAGGGACAGACTGAGGGAGGACATTTTGGGCATAGCCAGTGGTCCTCACCAGCCCAGCATGGCAGAGAGAGCCTGGAGGAGCCTGGAGCACTGACCTGTGTAAACACACTCACAGATACATGGTGCTTCCCATCCTGCAGCAGCCACACACACAAGTCCTTGTGTGCTTGCTGGAGCCAGCAAATTCCTGGAGCATCACCGGAGCGTGGCTCTGGTGCAGCGTGCAGTGTCTGGAGGTGTGGAAACACCCACTCGTGGGCGCTGCCTGTCTCTGCTCTCTTCCAGCTGTCCCCAGACTCAGTCCCTTAGCTCTCATGCCCTGGCAGCCCGTAATCTGCTTGGGCAGATGTGTCTTAAGGATTTACTGGCTGCTGTGGCCTTGTTTGACTCTCCGGGACAATTGGGGATTTGGAGCGTGCAAAGCAAGTGCCCAGCAGGGCTGGAGCCTCCTAGGGGGTGGGAGCTGAGCCTGAGCCTTGTGCCCACATAGCCAAAAAGCTGCAGGCCCAGGGTGGCACCAGTGAGTTGTGGAGCTGAGGGGGTCCCCGACTTGGCTGGGCACAGGGGGTCCTGTCTGGGCCCTCTGCCAGGGGCTCTTACCACAGCATGAGCCTTCAGGCCCTTAAATAGAGCTGCTCGTGGGCAGCATAGTCAGCAGAGCTCAGGTCTGGGGGCTCCGTGTGCCACAGCAGCGGGGGCAAAGGTGTCTCGTGCCACGCCCTGGTGGGAGGCAGGAGGTGGGGACTCCCCTGACCCCGTGTCTCCTTCCCGCAGATGTGCACTCCCGCCAACACGCCGGCCACGCCGCCCAACTTCCCCGACGCCCTCACCATGTTCTCCCGCCTCAAGGCTTCCGAAAGCTTCAACAGCAGTAGCCCCGTGGCCTCCATGGCGACCTCCCCGCCGCCCCCGGCCCCGCCGCTGCCCCAGCACGGGGCCTTCAACCCCGCCTGGCCCACGGCTTCGCCGCCCGGGCAGCAGCAGAGCATGTGGACTCCGGCCGCGCCGGCGCAGCCCGCGGGCTGGCCAGCCGCCGTCTCCCAGCAGGCCAGCGCAGAACAGAAGGCCAACGTGACCATGGAGGCAGAGAGATGAGGCCGCGGCGGAGAGCAGACGCGGCGGGGACCCCTGCGTATAAATATATCTATTTTTTTTCTCCCCCCCTCCCCAAAGAGGAGAGGAACTCTGCTGCCAGGGCGTCTGGCAGCCGCCGAGACACATGAGCAAATAGCTGCCTTGCATGGGTTTGGTTTGAAGTAGTTTTTACTTGTTCTTGAGCTGAATGGAGCTCCCCAGAGACAGCGGGAGGCTGCGTGGGACCGGTGCCGGCCTCTGCCTGGGACCCTGATGCTGCCAGACTCTTGGGGAGGAAGCACCCCCTCCTCTCTTGGGACACCGGAGTTTGCATGCCAGTGACATTTACAGAGGAGGTCCCTCCCTCAGGGTCCCCTGGGCCACCCCACCAGGCAGAGTGGGTTGTGCCTGAGTGTTTCCCCCCATCCCTTGGCCCCGATCGACTGGGTGGGGGGCAGACACCCCATGAGGCTTGTTTTTTGTAAGGGGTGGAGAGAGCAAGGGCTGTTCCTGCACCACCACAGCCTCCACCCTGCACACACCGTCCTCGCTGGTGAGCAGGGCTGGGGGACACCAGCCCTTGGGGAGGTGTCTGGCCCCTCGCCCAGCCCCGGATGGGGAGCAGGGGGTGAGCACTGGTGGTCCGGCTGGGCCAGCACACCCTCCCCTCAACCTCCCAGGATGGGGTTTGCCCCAGGGCTGTTTTGCATGACACAGTGTAACCCTAGAGACTGGGATCGTTTTTAACCCCTCTGTTCTTTTCTCCCGGCGGCTGGAAGTCTCTCCGGATGCGCCGCAGCCGCTTGCAATACACGCTCTTCTGCTTTGAACCCCGTGTCTTTGCTTCGTTTGCAGCAGTGGTGGGATGTGGGCAAGGCTGCCCTGAGCCCGGAGTGTTTCAGGATCCCCTCTCCCAGTGCCTCAGTGCATCTGAGGAGGACTGGCTGCATCTCCAGCTGCTCCAAACACCCTGTTCCAGCCATGCAGTGACTGCCAGGTGCTTTTGGCCATGTGCATCCAGGGCTCAGCCCCAGAAACCCAGCTCTGCCACATCAGCTGTGGTGTGAGACCCCCACCAGTGCTGAGTCCTCAGGATCCCCTATGACATCCACAGGTCTTGGGTGTTTTGCTATGACCTGGCTCCTATCCCCTCTTCCCCAGGTCCCTTGGAGGTTGCTGTCCCTGCCAGACCCTTTCCCAACGTGGCTGTGCCCCTGCATCCCTGCACTCCCTAGTCAATAATTAATTTCAATCTCTTATTTGTGTTGCTAAAATAAACATTGTAGGAGGGACGGTTTCACCCGGGGTGCCTCTTGGACAGCCTGGGCAGGGCCTGGGGGCAAGGGCTGGAGCTGGGGCTGGCCCTTGTGAGCTTCCCTGCATGGAGTTGTGCTGGAGCTGCCACCCTCAGTTCTGCCCCACTGAGGTGGAATGGGCCGAGCTGGTGGGCCCTGGAGTGAGCCAGGGCTCTGCACCTTCTGTTCCAGGTGTGGTGAGCACATCCAGGCCAGTGTGGAGTCCTGCTGGGAGTGGGGATGGTCTGTGAGGTGGAGGGGTGCAGCACAGAGCCACCCAGGGTGCACAGAGAAGGAATTTGTCCCCAGCCTTGAAAAGAGACAAGTGCCTGAGAAATACAGGTGAAGCCACGCAGAGACCTGGGTGGTGAGGAGGGGAACCTGCCTGTGACTATCCCAGGGCCACCAGGAGCCATAGGATTGGAAAATCAAGTGCCAGAGTACAGACCTGGACATCTGACTGGTCAGAGAGCTGATGGGGATGTGGCACAGCCCAAAAAGACTCTGGTTGCTGAATACCCTGCTGTGTGCCCCCAGGAGCTCAGGGACTGCACAGAAGAGGCAACAGAGAAGGGAGTATCTCTGTCCTTTGGTGCCCCACTGCAATGAGTGGCTGCCAGGGCAGGGTGACCACAACTCCACCAGTGCCCAAGGCCAAGCAGCACAGCCTTGGTGCACCTGCCCCTCCCGAACCCCCCGTGCCATTTCACAGCCCCCTGGCCAGCCCAGACACCTGCGAGCTTGGCACCAGCCCCCCAGGAGCCTGGCTTTGGCACCTGCACCTGCAGTGCACAAGGACAGACAGCTTTGGGTGGGGCAGGACAGCCCCGGCAACTCCGCGGGGAGTGCTCAGCAGCAGCACTGCCCACGAGGCAGGGCCGCTGGCCCAGGGGACACTCAGGACAGGCACCCGCGTGAGTGCTTGGGGATGCAGCACATCCCCGTGGTGTGCCAGGAGCAGAGCTGGGGGATCTTCATTGCTGAAGGGGGAGAGGCAGAAACAGTACAGGGGGACAGCCATCCCCTGCAGACCCCAGCCTTGCCACCACGCCAGTGCCAGTGCTGGTTTACAACACCCAAGCCCTGCTCCATCAGCACCTTGTTCATGCCTGGGTACTTCATCATCTCACGCAGGCTTCGCCACGCGTCCTGCTGACCTCCCCTCAGCCTCCTCGGAGGCGCCCACCGTTGTTTGTCCCCAGCTCCACCAGCATGGCATGGCCACAAAATCCTGGCACGCTGAGCTGCTTCTGAGTTGGGGATGTGCCAAGTCTGGGCAAGCCTATTCTGGGACCAGCCGTGGCACAAGTGGCTCCTGAGCTGTGCCCAGGGACTGTGCTCTCCTGGGTGCCCTCGGTGTCACACCACAGCTGCTCTGCAGCTTCCTGCAGCCTCATGCACTGCTCCTGCAGCTGGCCCAGCACCTCCCTGCCAAAACCCAGCCCCTGGGGAGGACATGTGGCCCTGGGTGAACCAGGGTGGCTGCAGAACCCAGGCAAGGCAGGGAGGTGTGTTTATGGTGGCCCTAGAGAGTGGCTGGTGAGGACATTGGAGAGATGCCCCAATGTGTTCCTGGCAAGCGGGATGTGGGGTTGCAGCCCCCAGGCCTTTGCGCAGCACCTCTTGAGATCATGGGCAGTTGGGCACCTTCTACATCCTGCAGCTGCTTTATCTCACCCAGTACGTTCTCCAGACGGGCAGCCACGTCCTCCAGGTCCCTGAGCTGGCTGAAAACAGACACCAAAGCTTTGCTCTGGGCAGTGCCAGCTCCTGCAGGCCCCCAGCAAAGTGACGTCCCAAACCTGGGTGGATTTGTATCTGTGGAGACCCCCTGGCACTGCTGCCAGGCCCTGGGCACGGCCAGCACTGGGGTGCCACGGAGGATGGTGACCACATACCCCCAACCATGTCAGTGCGTGAGGCAGAGGGACAAGAGGGCTGCAGTGGCCTGGGGACTCAGATGGGCTGAGTGTGGCCCTGCCATTCACCTGGCAAGGGTCTGGTGGCACAGCCTGGCAGATTGGCCTGACATGACATAAATGTCAGTGCTCACAGAGATCCCGTGTGGCTGACAGGTCCCTGTGGCCTCATGCTGCTCCAGCAGTCAGCCCAGCCTGTGTGGGGCTTTGTGGGCCAGCACTGCGAGGCCTCAGGACTGAGTTCGCAGACAGAGCTTCTGAAACCAAACAGCCCCTGAGGTTCTGGGGAGAGAGAAGAGCCCCAGCCATGCTGGAGCCAAGGGGCCAGAAAGGTGCCTTCACAGTTCCACAGGCTCCCTGGTCCTGGGGCAGCAGAATCCATGGCATGGGCATGTCACTGTGTGGAGCAGGACATCGGCCAGAGCAGGGCATCATGTGGGGCATGAGCTGGGACACCTGGTAGGGAAGCCACCATCTCAAGGACAGAGAAGAGACAGCTCCAGGGAGACCTCAGAGCCCCTTCCAGTACCTAAAGGGGCTCCAAAAGAGCTGGAGAGAGGCTTTGGGCAAGGAGTGACAGAACAAGGGGGAATGGCTTCGAACTGCAAGAGGGGAATTTAAGGCTAGATATGTGGAAGAAACTCTTCCCTGTGAGGGTGAGGAGGCCCTGGCACAGGGTGCCCAGAGAAGCTGTGGCTGCCCCTGGACCCCTGGAAGCGTCCGAGCCCAGATTGGACGGGGCTTGGAGCACCTTAGTCTGGTGAAAGGTGTCCCTGCCCACGGCAGGGGGTGGAACGGGATGATCTTTAACAGCCCTTCCAGCCCAAACCATGCTGTGACTCCCTGACTCTGGCTCCGCGGAGCTGCCCGGTGCAGCGGGAGCAGGCCCGGCCCGGCCCCCGGCTGGCCCGGCGCGGCCNGACACGGGCAGGAGAAGGCGGGGACCACGCTGCTGGGAAGAAAAGGGGTGGAAATCAGCCCCTGGTTAACTCCGTGAGGAGGAACCAGGCCCAAGGAAGGGCTCGGTGCTCGGCCGTGGCTGGAGCGTTCGCTGCGGGGCCGGGGAGGTACGGCTGGACGGGGACGTGGGCCGGGAGAGGAGCGGGAGGCAGCCCCGGCCTCGGACGGGCCTTTAACGCTGACTGAGTGTCGCAGGGTACTGCTGGAATCTTACAAATCTTCAGCTCTGTGCCCTCAGCAGTGCCGGGAAGGGTTGGGACGGGAGGGCTGGGATGAAATTTAATCGGGTGGAAAGCGAGGTCGTGTACTTGGGAAGAGACTTCCCGGTGTAAGGCGAGCGCTGCTGCCCGGCTGAGGTCATGAGCTGGCGGGGAGGACGGCAGGGGCTGCAGGAGGGGCACAGCCGAGAGAGGAGCAAATGTGATCCAGACAGAGCCCGGGAGAGCAGGGAAGCAGGCCTAGGAACGAATGTGTGTGTTTCCAGTTGTCCCTGCTCGGGAGAGACGAGCTCGCCCAGTGATCAGGGATGATGAGCCCATTTTAGAGAAGCCGAAAGAAGCTGAGATGTCTTGACAAGCAGGAAGAGAAATGATGGTGAGGATGATATTGGCACGCTGGCAATGCGAAATGAGGAGAGTTCCTTCAGTTAATGCACAGTGTGGCACAGCAACATCAAGGAATATACGTTAGTGGGAAGTTGGGAGGTTTTTAACCATTAAAATGGTGAGATCTGGGTTCTCCTTCCCAAGGGGACTGGAAAGGCAGCGGGTAGCAGCTGTAAGGCAGAGTTTGGTTGCTTTAGGAAAAGCACAGGGGGTGGTGGTTGCTGCTAAGCAGAAGAATGAGGTTGGGATTCTGGGGAGAGCTCCAGGGCTGTGCAGGGGAGTGGGAACATGCGGACTGGGATGGACACTGCCATGCCAGTGTCCTCTGGATCCTCCATTTGAGCCATGCTCAAGGTTAAACTTCTCCAGGTCTACGCTGCAAGTGTAGGTTTGTGCCCCTTGGCCTGAGGAAAAGCTGCTCTGAGGTGATCTCCTTTCACTGGTGAGAACTGGGCAGGGGACTGGCTGAGCCTAAAGCATCAGGTGTGAGAGATTAGGTCAGGCACAATGATTTTAAGTAGAAATGTTTTAAATTATAATTCTAGTGAGTTTGGGCTGTATGTAGAGCTCTCTGAGAAACTCTTTAGGAATATGCACAAGAGTGCCCTGTTTGTTCCCTTCACCCAGAGTACTTAAAATGGGGCTTTAATTTGGGCAGGGGCCCTGCTGATTGCAGAGTGTGACCAGAGTAGGCAGTAGGGAAAACTGCAGTGAGTATTACATAGACGTAGCATGGTGTATAACCACAGTATGTCATTCATTCATGTTTAGGAACTAAACAAACTCATGTGGAAAGCACAGGCTGAAAACTATCCTCTCCCAAAGGCTTCTCTGTCTCAATGTTGTGGTGATATCCATGTGCCCCAGGAAATCCCCGGAAGCGTTTAGCGATGTACTTGCTCTGCTCTCCTTAGGTGTTACGTGAGGAGCTAATTCCTGCTTGGAGGTAGGCAGGCAGTGACTTCATGGCTGTAACAAGGGCAGGGGGATGGAGCAGTGTCCCCAGATGTCCCTGAGCAATGCCAAGTGGAGCAAACGTGGTCAGTCCTGCCCAGCTGCTCTTATAGGGGCTGTGGTGCCTATGTCTGCTCAGGGCTGGCTCAGGCTGGTGCTGGGAATGGGGATGTCTGTGTTCCTACGGAGTACCAAAACATCCTGCCACAGGTGTGGCAGGGACAGGTAACAGGGAGAGATTCTCTGATTTCAGAACCTGAGCCCTTCCTAATAAGATGGAAGACCATGCTGAGCTTCTTGTGTTCCCTCAGTGGATTTGCACCTCAAATACAGTTCTGAAACTCACTTCCTTGTGCTTCTGCTCTGCTCTGTCTCAGCTGCAGTTAGCAAGGGAGGGAGAATGTCTCCCTCAGCACCTGGTGTTGGTTTATGAGCATGTTTTTGAAGGTTGCTCTCTAATCATCTCTTTCTGTGCCTGAGAAGCCACACAGTGGTCACTGCTTTCCTTCTGGACGAAGCACAGGTGGCAGACACCTCCTGGGAGCACAGCTAAGGTGCTTCTGTAGCTGAGGGATTGTGGATGCTGAAAGCTTGGTGGCAGAGAGATTTTTCAGTGTCTGCCTGTGTCCGTGAGCATTCTCACTTTCTCACGGAACCAGCTGCAAAACAGCTAGCGGGCTTTTGTAAATAACTTGCCTATCTTGCACCTGTGAGATGTTTTTGGACGCTGTTATTGCAGGACCAAAGTCTGTTTAGCAAATGTGTGTTTTCAGGATCTAGCCAATAGCCCTGGTGGGTGGTCAGCTAAGATCCAATGGCTTTCCTATAACTCCGAGTATAAAACTCTACTGTATGTAAATAAAGATGGGCATTTCTATCTAGTCACTCCTGAGTTCGGTTCTCTCCTTCCTCCCCGGGCTGTGTCCGTCATTGCGACAAGGGATGTTCAGGCAGGGGCCAGACTAAAGCCTGTCCACAACATCTGGGTGTTTTGGGAGGAGTTTGGGTCCTTGTCACGGTGTTGGCACCTGCAGAAGTGTTGCCTTTGCCAGTCTTACTAACACAGCTGAAGAAGGGATTAAAGTAATTTTATTATGTAAAAGAATATATTTTTTTCCCTTTCCGATGTGAATTTAGCAGATAAATGCATGTGTTTAAAGGATGTGGTTGATCTTCCAGTATGAGGATGAGTGGTTTTGGAAGGAAGTACACAAACTTGTTGGCATCTACTCTGATCCAAGACTTGTCTTCTGCTCGTGGGTAAAGAGAAGTATGAAATTGAATGTTCTATGTCTGTTTGTGGTACATCGTAAAGCCCTACGTTTGATTTCTTATGATTGCTTTTATCAGGAAAGAATATCCTGGATTGAAAGAAACTAAATTTCTTTAAATAGTGGGTTTTGTGAGGTCTGCAGTGGGGCTGGTGCTTCACTCCTGCCACTATTACCAGGGCTCTGTACATGTGCTGAATGTACCATGTGACAGTTTTCCTGTACCTTTCCAGGAAAGGCTGGAGGCTGCCAGGTGAGCCAGAGAGGCAGTAAATAGCATTTGCATAATATGGAGATTAAAACAATGACAAAGGCAGCAGGACTGAATATATCTGAGCTTCTAGACAGGCGTGCTGGCTTTTCAGAAGGTGTTCTCCCAGAGTGGGCCGTGCAAAGCTGCTGAACACAGGGCGGGCAGGAGAGTTGGGAAACAACAAATAGATGCTGATAGGCCTGGTGGCTCTTAGCAGCAGTCAGTGATGTCTTAAAAGGGCTTGAATTATGCACTACTCTTCCCTTTTCCCTGATACAAGCACAGTGATGGTTCGTAGTGGGAGCTTTAGTGGTTCTGCAAAACACTGGAGGTTTTTGGTTGGTTTTGCATCCAGGACCTGATTTTGCAGCTCTTAATGCAGGACTCCAGCCTGGAGCCAGTCAGCTCTCCTGAAGGTTTCAGAGCAAGGCACAAGTGTGCAAACATAGAGGTCTGTGTACGCTTTTTCCTTCAAAAAGCACACGATGAGCATCTTCTGCCTTGGGATGTGATGTTCACCTTGCTGTTTTCCTGCTGTTCCCAAGCAGCACTGGGTATCCATCTCACAGCTGGAGAGAAGCAGTGTCAGGTCTTTACATGCTCTGCAGAGGACCTGTCTCCTCCTCTGATCAAAGGGAATGCAGTTGGAGCAGCTGCCATAGAAAACCACATTTTCTTACCAGAATAAAGTCTCTGAGGCAGGGGGAGCTCAGTTTTTATTTCCGGCGTGAGACGCTTGGGGATACTCTTGGCTGCTGTTACAGTTTTGCTTTGGGCCCATTCATTCTGAGCTGCCTTATGGCCGTAGTCTCAAATTTGTGTATTTGTGGTGGTGAGAAACAGCTGTTTGAGAGCAGCCCTGTTCTGGTCATTGATCTGGGTGGAGGATGGAGGCAGGAGCAAAGTGCTTCCTACTGCACAGCTCCACGTGAGGCACTTCAGTGCAGCTGTCTTTAATCTGAGCTCTCTTAGCAGGCCTGCATTTAGGGTAAGAAAATAAAAGAAATAGCCCCAAAAGGTGGCAATGTGATTAACATCTTAGGAACCGTGCAGAGCAGCTGCTGGCAGTGCATGTTTGACTTTGTACCACTTGGCACGATGGAACCTGAGATCATTAGAGAATGAAGAGCTGAGCTGGAGCTTTCTGTGCAAATTAAATAATTTATTTAATTGTTACTTACTGTGGTTAGTAAGTGCATTATTAATAGTTCTATCCTTTGCCTCCTTTATACATAAGAAAATGGAATATTACCCAGTTCTCCTATAGATTTTAGGATAAAGTATTTGTGCTGAGATGGGGGTTCCACTGCCCCAAACTATCCCTTCTGTGTATGTTCCTGAGCCTTCTTTGATACCCAGTCTCTGCATTTAGAAAAAAAATCTTCCCTACCTTACCTGAACAGCCTGGCTCCCTATTAACAGTTTTGGAAGATGTTTTTGCAAGAAGTATTCTTGCTTTAAACTTACACATTTACTGTTCCATCCTTCATTCTGTCTTCCAATCCTAAATTCCATCCATCACATCTTACTGTGATGCATGCACATCAGCCCGTGCTGTACCTGTATTTCATCTTTATTTGCTCCTTGCATTGCGTGGTCGCAGAGAAGAGGAATTTTACTCACACTTTGAGCCATGAGAGCCTGTTTGCTTTGGGACAGTTTCCTTGAGCTGTCGTTCTGG
Organism: Melanocharis versteri; assembly: GCA_013397845.1. Taxonomy (NCBI): domain Eukaryota; kingdom Metazoa; phylum Chordata; class Aves; order Passeriformes; family Melanocharitidae; genus Melanocharis; species Melanocharis versteri. The sequence continues at coordinate 327,159 of VZTG01002465.1, forward strand.
AGTTAGTGTCAAGGTTGGGTCTACATACGAAGGGGTTGTGGTTTTCCCAGCCATTCCCAGAGCTGGGAAAGGTGAGCAGTTACACCTGAGCACAGGTGATCTGCCACAGTCTGGGGACAGCAGGCTTTGTCTTGGCCCACTCCCCACAGGCACCAGCTCTGAGGGGCTTTCCACTTCCTGCCTTTGCAACTTCGGTCTGACAGTACCTCACAGGGCAAGATAAAATGCATTAAAAGGTGTTTTTCCAAATATATTTTGAAGCATAGTTGTTTGATTGAAAAGATAGACACCCCCCCGCCCTGATTTGTGAGGGATCATCAAGGAATTGTATGAAAAATGAGCCCCTCATGGCTCAGAAATCCCTTCTTCCTACAGCCCCACAGCTGGAGAGCAGGTGTAATCTCTCAGATGATGGGTGAGTGAACAAGATTACTGTCCTGGGGAGAATTATTGTACAATTGATTTCATTTAGGTCACAGAACAAAGATTGTCGTGTGGGAAGACTTGAGCAAAACCCAACTTCAGCCTGGCCTTGCTGGGGGCCAGACAGGCAGTGCTGAGGCTGGATGTGGGATGGGAGCACTTGGCTTTGGCTCATTTGTTCACAGAGTTGTGGGAAACCCATCCGACTCATGTTTTACCTCGTGCCCTTTCACTGTGGGGAAGGGAAATGGCTCCTCACCCTCTGCTAATAGCATCCCTGAGATGGACGGGCATTTCCAAAGGGAAAGCACTTTGTCCAGCCTGTAAATCTTTGGGATATTTGGATGCTAATGCTGCAGAGGAACAAAAATCAGGGCACAAACTGGGAGCAGTTTGTGTCCTGGCAGCTGAGCGTGGCCGAGGGGGTGTTGTGGCCAGGGGCTGGTGCCGGGAAGCACCAGCAACTTTTCCTGGTACAACAATTGGCTTCCCAGAGGCAGAGGGAGGGTCAGCTGCATTTTATGGCAGTACCATGTGTTTGCAGAGCTTTTGAAAATAAAGATTGACTAATATGTTCTGGATTGACTTGTTCGTATCTCCAGGACCCAGAACAGCTGCTGTCCCATGTTTTCTCTCCTTCCCTTTTGGGTTGGTTTGTTGTGGGTTGTTTCTTTTTTTTCCAAATGGCCATGACTCAGCCCTTCCCTGCTGCTCTCTGAGTTTCCTGGTTTCTGAATAGGCTATTCTTGGGACAGCAATTCCTGACAGATAGGAACAAGGGGAGTGTTGTGTTGTTTTCTTCTTTATTTCTCCTGTGGCCTGCGTAAATGCTCTGCTTCCCTCTGATTTTTGCCTTGTTCCCACACTACTGAATCGTCCTAAATTGTTGGATGTCATCTGGGGCATGTCCTTGCCCTTTTGGCAAAGGAGCACCCTCAGACATGATCCAGGCTTGCACAGCAGCAGCTTTTCTTTCCCAGCAGGATGGTGGTGACAATCCTGAGCGTGGAGGGTTAGACTGCTACAGGTCTGTCTGTTGTAAAGCTTAAATCTGCCTTGTTGTAGCCCCTCTGGCTCCAAGGAGCTGTGCTTGGCTCTCCAGTGATCTCCTGGGCAAGGGGTAGGTGCAGGTGAGGAGCAGCACGTGGTGCCGTGTCCCTGCAGGATCAAGTGGCTCAGCCTGGCTGCGGGTACACGCTGCCTCTGTGTGTACTGTCACAAGTAAAGGGAAAATACCCCCTAGAATTTAAAAACAGTGAGAAAAAGCTTTCTGATGGCTTATTTATTGCCCCCCTGCAGATAGGAGAGGCTGGGAAGCTGAAGGATGCTCTCTCTGAAACACTTCATGGTGAAGTTACCCAGCTTTTTATAACAAAAAGCTTTTAGATTTATTCTGAAGTTTATTCCTCTGTAGTGTGGGCTGGGGAAAGTCACCTGCTGTGGCAGGGAGCACCCCCAGACCAGGTGTGCTGGTTGCTGCTCTTGGTGTGCAGCTGGAAGTGAATGAGTTGTCTAATACTAAACAACCTTTGCTGGGTTTTAGTTTTTTTAAGAGCCCAGCTCTTTCTGTCAAGACATGGTCGTATGTGGGGGGGAAATAGCCTAAACTGTTGTATATTTTGCCTTGAAAATACAGTTGGCTTTTTAAAAAACCAGAGGGACTCTGTGTTTCCTCAAAGCCTGTAGTTACCAAGAGCAATTTCTCAGACTAGAGGGCTCAAAACACAGGGGCAGTGTTCTTCCTTAGGATCCCTCCACGTTTTTGGATATGCTGTATTGTTGTTAAGCCAACCAAGAGAAAAGCTGCTCTGTGTGAGGAGGCTTTGAGAACATTCGCTGCCAGATTAAATTAGCCTTTCTGAGAATAAATTAGTCGTTGTGATGCAGGCAGCCCCACTCTCTACAGCTGTAAAATCCGCGCGTGCTGGTACCCGCAGCAGATAAATGATGTGTTCAGGGCTGTGCTGTTAACAGGAGATTAGATTTCTGGCTGGGGATGAATGAAAAGCAGCCTGTTAGATTTTATTGATTATTTCTCCAAATGAGAAGCAGGGCACCCTTTTAAAAGAGGGAAAGGAACCTGTGGGATTGAGTGCAGCTCCATTGTGGGAGGAAATCATGGACTAGAGCCAGCGCTGTACCCCTGCTGCAGTGACTCCAACCTGGGATGCTTTTGGGGTCCTCAGGGGTCCCAGTCACCCATCTCATGACAGAAGGGGAGCTGGATCCGTGTGTTGGAGGGGAGGATAAAGCCTGGAATATGGAGTAGAGGAGTGCAGCAGGGAAGGGATTTTAGCTGCTGCCCGCTCTTCTGGGCTTGTGTTTTTAGCTGAGCACTGGATAAAAAGCTGCTGCTGGTGTGTGCCTGATGGCCTTTTCTTATAGGCATCTTCGGTTTGTCTCCTAATTAACTTAATGCCTTTATTCTGCTTTGTGCTGTATCAGGAAGTGCTTGCGGGAGGCTGGGCCTGTGCCGAGGCCTCAGCTCGTCCTTCCCACCTGCGCTGCTGGGACCACTCAGCTCCCCCAAAATCTTCACGTAGCCTCTGAGCAAGCGGGGACTAGAGACCCTTCACTGGTGTTAAATACCAGCTCTTTCCCCGGGCTTGTTGCAGGTCTTCCACAGAGATGTCATCTGGAGCATATTTGTGTTTTGGGAGCAGAGGTTTCCCCCAGAGTTCGTGGCTGCCACAGAGGGTGTTAATTTAGCCTTTCAGACTCTCCTTGCCTTGCTTCAGGATGGTTTAGCATGGTGGGAGCTCAGTTGGGAGCTGCCTGCTGGGCTGTTCTGATGTGAGAGAAAATAGTTCTCAGCCGGTTTAGTGTCGTAACTGTGGCAGCTGCTCTGTCTTCCTCAGGCTCAGGAGAGGATTTGAGCAGCTGAGCTATTTACCTGCCCTGAGGGCATCCTGCTATTATGGGCTTGAATCTTCCCAGTCCCATCCTCTGCTGTGGGAGCAGTGACCTGGCCTCGGGACCGTTCCAAACCCTCTGACCAGCAATGCTTTTCGTGGAGCAGCAGAGCAGTGAGGTGTTGCTGTGACAGAGAAAGGGTTTGGGACGGCCTAGAGCAGGGACCTGGGGAGGGGTGTTCTGTGTGTTAGGGCTGCTTGGAGTCCAGCTCTGTCCTAGATTTTCAGTAGGAGCTTTGGGGAAGGGGTTACGAAGGAGTTGGCAGGAAGTGGTGTTGCAACTTGAAACCACAGTCATGCCTGGAGTGAAAATGACTTTACTGGACCTGGAAGTCAGTGTGGGTTAGCCAGGTCTGGTGGGAACTGGAGGGAGAGCTGGGGAAGGCAGGAGCTGTGTGTGACTTAGGGGTGCCCAGCACTGGGCACACTCAGTGGCTATTGATTAATCCAAGGGTTTTCCCCTCTGGGACATCGTCATCTGTCTTTGAGCAGCCCAAATGAGTTGGGCTTGGGAGCAGGGCAGTACCAGGCACCCTCCTCCTGTCCAAATGCCATGGGACAATCCAGCCCCATGCTGGTGGCCCTGGACAGCTCTAAGAGAGATCCCGGTCTGGAACTGGGAATTTCTGTGGGAGCAAGAAAGTGAGTGTGGTAGCACAAATGGCCCCAGCATGGAAAAGTTCCTCCAGTGCACATCTCTGGATGAGTGTGGGTCCTCCTTGTTGGCAGTGGGACTCAGGAGAGACCTCAGACCTTACACACATGATCCTGCTGAACCCCAAAACACACTCCTTTGCAAAGAGTGAGCCTTGGCCTTACATAAAATTGAGTGGCACAGAGCACTTCGCACCAGTCCTCAAAAAACATGCAAGGTGACATTGTACCTGTTAAATCTGAATGTCAGCAGCTTCTCTGGCGCCGAGGCAGGGGGATCTGTGAGCATGGGAAATGCTAATGCGGGAGACTGGAGCCAGTCCTACAGCGAGCTGGTGCTCTCCTCGGGTAAGGAAACATCAGTGCCATGGCATATGTTCTGTACAGCACTTGAAAATGGATCTGGAATCACCACCAGTGAATTCAAAATTATTTCATTGTGTTGCAAAATCTGCAAGGGAATTCTGAATACGCTCTTGGGCTCTGATTAATTCTGAAACTGAAATACAAAAGTGCTGATCATCTCTGATTCTAATTTCCTCCTCCCCTGGAGCTCACTGTCATTTAATGGACGTCACACTCTACTCAGTTTGATTCAGCAGTGATGTAGCTGTGTTATTTGACTTTCTCTCAAAAAATTCTATAGAAGGAGGGAGAAATGAAAGAGTGAGTGCATAAAGAAATAAAGTATTTTTAGTTCAGTGTTGGAAAGGGAATCTGCAAAACCCTGGGTTTTGCTGTGAGACAATAGTAGGTACTCATTGTATATTCACCTTCTCTGTGCTGGTGTCCCCCAAATGGGAGACAGCAGATGCTGACAGAAGGAGATGCTTTTTTGTGTAGGTAACTGAAGGGCAGAACTTGGTGACTGGGAATGACCTGGGGTGCTCCATTGAGAAACTCCAGGCTGCCCAGTCTCCACAACCTGAGTGCTGAGCGTGGGAGGGACTGACAATTCTGCCTTTGATCCTTTCCCAACTCATCCTTAAGCCTCTGTTCTGGGCTGCCGTCAGAGGTGAGCTCAGATCTGTGACTGTGCTTAGGAGCTGTGGAGCTTCTTCCGACCTCCTGAGGCTTCTGTTTGCTGTTAAGCTTCTTGAGCTGGGGTATTTTTGTTTGCTTGTTTAAATGAACAGCTATTCTTTTGGCACAGTTGTGTTTGATGCTACATTAAAACACAGTGTTGGAGTAGATGTTGGATTTAGTTGCTCGAGATTCTGGCAGGTTGTGTTATCACCATTATTAACAGATACCAAAGGGATGGTGTAATGCAGGATGTATCCTCTCGGGGGGAAAATTAAGTAGACACAGAGGACTGGAGGCAACAGCTGCTGATATCACTGGATGCTTTCCCATGGATGTTATCAAGTGTTAGCTTGGATTCTTTGTGAACTGCAGTGAAAGTCTTGTGGAAAAGCTCTGCTTCCCCAGGGATTTGGCTTGCAGCACCCTCCTTTTCTCATCTCTGGTATAGATTGGTAGGATGCAGAGGAACTCAGGTTTATCTTTAATGTTATTTTAATCACATCCATGAGCACACCTGGTGTTTTGCAGCCTGTCTTCTCCCGTGCAGCCAGGACACCTGCTGGAAGGGTGTGAACAGTGAGCACCTCCTGAGTGGGAGGGTGGGTTTTCCAGGGCCAGTAGCAGCCTGTGGGGCAGCCTGGCCACAGTGTGCTCCCTGCTTGCTCTGTGTTCAGAAAACTGGCTTTTGGGGGCCAAATTCAGTTGCCCTGGTGATGCAGAGTGCTCTGTGTACACCTGAGCCTTCCCCAGTGTCCTGACACATGGAAGGGTTGGGGTCCGGTTTTGAAGTGTTGGGTGGGGACCTCTTCTCCCTTGCAGCCCCTCCTGGCTCCTGGATGGAGCTCTGCCAGCACGTGATGCTTCCACAGCCGTGTACCACATCTTAGGAGCCAACAGCAGAGAGAAAGAACTACCCCAGTTTGGTCTTTTCATTTTGGCTGGTTTTTCTTTAAATATTCAGGTTAACCAGGTCCTGGCAAGGCTGTTTCTGCAGCCCCAGTGTGAAGAGCCAAGAGCGCTTGGTCAGCCCATCCGGAGGCAAATAGCACTGGAGAGAATCCCAGAGGTGGCAGCAGGTCCTGCAGGCACTCCTCCCGCGCGTAACCCTTTGTGGGTGTTGCAGATAAAGCCTCCTTGTCTTAAGTAGGGAGGATTTTGTGTCTGGTTTTCCTGATATCCATGCGGAGGAGCTGCTGGAAGTGGTAATTTGAATCTCTGGCCGAGGACAGCTGAGCCGGGGCTGCGCTGTGGAGATTATCTGACTGTGCTTTGGATTTAATGCCCTGAGAAATCTTGCTTTGGATACAGCACCTGGCTCCCAGCGAGGATCCTGCTCTGAGGTGATTTGTCTGCTGGGTGACGGTGGCACACAGAAGGTCAAACGATATGTCCAGGGTCTCCAGGTAAACAGCTGCAGTGGGGATGCTCCTCTGGAGATTCACATACTGGAGAGCAGAGCAGGGAGCTTTGGCTGTCTGACATACCTGGTTTGAACGGTGAAAAGCCTTCTTCTCCAGCATTCCTTTGTTTTAAAGGAGAGCTGCTGGCCTGCCTTGCCAGCTGAGCTTTCTGTGCCCACACTGAAGGAACAGCCTGACCCTCCTGGAAGCAGCAGTTTTCTGCAGCTGAAATCTTAGTGCAGAAGTGTGGAAGAAATCTGCTGTTCTGGGAGCAGCCTGGCTGTTCCTGAACAGTGGGTTTGCGTTCCCTGGCAGTGACTTGGACTTGGGAAAACACAGCTGAGTTGCTCAGAAAAAGAACAGACCTTTCCTTCAGTCCTGCACTTGGGTTTCCGTTTCCATCGGCGCCTTGCGGAGCGTTGCAGGCATGCGCCCTCTTGCTGCCTTGTCCAGGACCAGGATGAGGAGTTGAGGAGGTGCTGCCAAGGTTAACAGCGGGTAAAGGAGCGGGTACATGGTCAAGGATTGCCAGGATATCCTTCTCTCTGAAGGAGGCTGAAGCACTCTGTGCTGTTTATTCCTCCTCTCCTGGTTCTGGGGAGGTGGTGTGCAGGCTGGAGGCAGCAGATGCGCATGGGAAGAGGCAAAGCTGAGGGGGAGCTTCGGCTCATTTGCAGGGAAAACATCTTTCTGTTGTTCTGCATAAAAACCAGGCAGAAATAACCACTGATACTGCTTGTTCAGCAGAGATTTTTGCTGTCTTTCCTTTGGAGGTAAGAGCTGTCCGGTGGGATTGCGCGTGGCGGGAGCTGAGCCACGTCCCTGCGAACTGTGCGAGTGGGCATGCGCACGGAGAGGGCAAAGCCCTGGGAGCTCTGGGCACAGCATGGGCAGAGGGCAAAGCCCTGAGAGCTCTGGGCACTGCACAGGGAGAGAGCAACATTCCTGTGAGCTCTGGACACAGCTTGGAGAGGGCAAAGCCTTCTGAGGTCTGGGCACAGCACGGAGAGAGAACAACATTCCTGTGAGCTCTGGGCACAGCACAGGGAGAGAACAACACCCCTGTGAGCTGCGGGCACAGCGCAGGGACAGGGCAACATCCCTGTGAGCTCTGGGCACAGGTGTAACACAGGGAACATGCAGCTCCAGGCTGGGTTTGGAGGTGCCGCTCAGAAATGCCGTTGTGGAGGAGGGCGATTGGGATTGGGATTGCCACAGTCAGGGTATGGCTCTGTCCCCCTCAGCGCACCCTGCTCAGTTCTCCCTCCTTGCTGCCCCTCAAGCCCCCTTTGAAGAGTACGAGAGTTTGGCTCAAATGACATTTTGCCAGCATCTGATCTGCCTTTTGTGCCTGTACCCTTCCTAATCTCAGTATTTCCCAGTTTCTGGAGCACGTAGCCTGTGGCACTCGGGTATCTTTCCTGGAGCCAGGAAAACTGAGATGGTGTTGGGCACAATGCTGTTCCTATTTCTAAAGGAAGGGTGCTGGGCTCAGTAAGGGCCCAGCATCTTCAGAACTCTTGGCTTTTAAAGCTGTATTTCCAAAAGCCTGGAAGCTGGAATCTGCATCTCTTTGATGTGCAGTGAAGCTGAAAGCGCTCGTATATTTCCTCTTATTTATTCATTGAATTTTAGTGTGGTTTTTTCTTTTTTCAAATATTGGAAGTTTTTTGGGGGGTTTTTTTGTGGAGGAAGAGCTCCAAAAATGTGCAGCAGCAGCTTTTGAAGTATCAACGTCACTGAATGTGGTTGAGTATGAACAAACACTGCTTCCTGTCTCAGTGGCTGGAGCCACTGCTTCCATAGAGAAAACAAAGCTGAATTGCTGTGGATCTCAGTTATAAGGGCAGCAGGAGCAAGGACAGCACAAGCTGTTTTGGCCTGTGGGATGGATCTCAGTGGTGCTGTGAGGCTGACTCAGAGCTGCCGGGGCCAGCGCTGCACCATCAGGGCTCCCACGTGAGTTGGACCTGCCAGCATCTGCTCTGCCCTTGCCAGGTTTGTCTCACCCGTGGGCATTTCATCCAGGAGGAAGCAGCTTGAAGCACGAACAGCTGCTGCCGGGGAAGAATGGCATTAGCAGACCAAATCTTTTTGTCTCCAAGCAGTGCAGGAATTACCTGTGTCTGTCCACTTCATGGCATTATCTATTTTGTGGTGTTAGGACCTGTTCTGGTGGCATGATATTCCCTGGTCCCACTGCACGCCGGTTGTTTTTGATGAGTGGTGCCCCCCTTATCTGTTTGGAAAGCAGGTGAGATGTGCAGACCTTTCCTCTTGCTGTGTTTGAATCCCAGACTGTTTCTGCAGTGGTGTAACAGAGGGAAATACAGCCAGCATGGGACACTGGACCTTGACACATCAGCTCCTCTCATCACTGCTGGAGGGTGCTTTATATCAGTTTTGAACATGTCAGTAATGGGAACCAGGGGCTTTGGGGTATGGATCGATGCCCTTTGGACAAGGGCCTGGAATCACAGCACAAGGGGAAATGGCTTCACCCTGACAGAGGGCAGGGTTGGATTGGAAATTGGGAAGAAATTCTTCCCTCTGGGGGTGGTGAGGCCCTGGCACAGGCTGTCCAGAGCAGCTGTGGCTGCCCCTGGATCCCTGGAGGTGTCCAAGGCCAGGTTGGATGGGGCTTGGAGCAGTCTGGGATAGTGGAAGGTGTCCCTGCCCATAGCAGGGTGTTGGAATGAGATGGGCTTTAAGGTCCTTTCCAGCCCAAACCATTCTAGGATTCTACAATCCCTCATTAGCTGGACCCAGAGCTGCTGAGCACAGGAAGGATGCAGATCAGAAAGCACTGTGTTTCCACAGGCAGGGCTGTGTGCTGCCCCACGGCACTTTGGCTGTGCTCGCTGTGTGAGAAGCCTCAGACAGACCTCTTGGGGCTGAGTTACACCTCTGATCTGCACAGGGGACCTAGGAATCTGTTGCCATGGGTTTGTTCTCACCCAAAAGCTGCGTGGAATGAGATCAGGGAACACAGAGCCAGGGGAGGATGCAGGGATTGAGGCCACAGCCAGGGTGGGCCAAGCCCTTTCTGCTTGGGGGCTGCGATGGAGCTGTGCTGTCCTGGCTGTGTCTGTCACGCTGCTCTGCCCCAGCAGGTAAATGAGAATCTTTTCTTTTTCATTTTCTTTAGAAAATATTGATTCCCTGGGGGCACAGGGATACTCTGCCTGTCTTCTGTGTTTAACTGAAGCAGTGCCTGTGATGATTCTGATTCCATAGTGGATTTATCCTCTGTAGTTAGTTTGCAGAGGAAACCAATAAAAGCTGTTCTTCCAGTTAAGAAGAGCTAATCTGCATTCGTAGCTGGAAATAGCATCTCCTCTCTCCATCCTTCTATGATAACCAGCTCCTTTTGAGTCTTAGGATCTTTCAGTGTGTCCTTGCTCCAAAAGACCTGCGTAAGACACTGGTGATTCCATCAGATCTTGAACTTAAACCTGGTAGTCTGGGAATACTGCAGGGCTGTGGGTGCCAGGGTGGTGAGGAATGCTCTGGGGTAGCTCCTGCCCAGTGCCCAGGGGAAGCCGAGTGCCCTCTGCTTTCCCACGGAGCTCTCCGTCGGAAATGGGCTGAGTTTTGTGCTGCTCACATTAAGATGAAAGAAAGCACAGGGGAGAAACAGCTTCTAAGAAGCTTAAAAGCAACAGGCTTTCTTTTCCTCCTGGGAAGGGCACACAGCCAACATCTTGCTCTTTACGGATCTCTCTTAATAAGCAGAATATTGCATTAGGAGCAACTGAGCCTGCCAAGTACGAGCAGAATGGCCCTGCAGTCCCACAGCTTCCTGCATCCCAGTGCACGTGTGGCTCTGGGATCCACGGGCTGTCACCCTCGTGGCTGCCATTCCCTCCTGGGCAGGGTGGCAGCATTAATATCTGGCTCACCCTGGGGCTGTTGCTTCATCTGCTGGGTGTTGGTGAGGGCTGGTGGAGGACTTCTCTCCTGCGTTTTCTTGCCAGCTGCTTTGAGGGGGGGAGTGAGGCTGGGGAGTGCTGGAAGATGTTACATTATGGGAAAGCAGCATCTGAGCAGGAATGTGAGGAGATCTATTATGTTAGAAAAGCTGTGGGCTCAGTTGGTGCGTGAGGGCAAGGAAAGCTCCCTGCCAGGCTGGTGTCCCCAGGTAAGGACTCTGGGATGCCCGGGTTGGGCTGGGCTCCTCCAGAACCCCTGCTGGCATGGGGACAGGAAGGTCTGAGGCTCCTGGTTGTGCAGGGTGGGGTGGTTGGCTAGTTTGAGAAGAATAAATCCTCCTTTTCTTCACATCCCCACTGAGCTAAAAGGAGCACGGCCCAGTTTGTAGCTTTGTAGGTCACTGAAGGAGAAGGCAGACTGCAGTGTGCCTGGAAATGCTCTGTGCCATGGCAACTCTGCTTCCCTGGGCTCTTCAGGAAGAAACTGGAGTGAGAGGCAGGAGGAAGATGACCCCCAGCTGCTCCGGTGTTACTCTTTGAAGCTGTGTGGCTGCAACACTTCAGACCTTGGGGGAGAAATTTTAGTCAGGACATAAGGACATCTTGGGGAGACCCTGTGCCTGTCAGGAATCTGCTCAGCTCCTGGGGGGATCAGTGTGCTCTCTGTGGGCAGCAACAGGTGATGGTGCTCCTCCAGGGACTGGTTAGATTTCCTGCTGCCTTGCAGGAGGCTGCTCGGTGGCAGGGAGCATGAACTAGGAAAAAAGGAGTGGAATAAAGCAAAGCCAGGCAGGTGAGGGAGGGATGGGTCTTCCTGCCTTGCTTGCCAAGTCTTTGGCTCTGCTTGACCCGGCAGGTGGAGGTGGCTGAGCCCCACGGGCACCTCTGTGGGCACACCTGCAATGCAGGGCTGGGGCAGCACTGGCTGCCTGGCCTGGTGCCTGCGCAGGCTGTGCCGTGCTGGGGAGGTTGGTGTGCTCTGGGCAGGCTGCCCAGCACGTGGCACTGGTGCCAGCAAACGGGACAGGCAGGGTCACATTTGCTCCTGGCTCGTTGGGGTGAAGGATGGAGCTCCCAGCACTGCTCCCTGGGCTCTTACAGCAATGTCACCCTGTCCCATGCCTGGTGGCAGCTGTCCCAAGCACTGAGTGAGCAGCCTCTCACTTGTATTTCCCAATTTAGTCACATCCTACCAGCTACAACTGAGCCAGTGGAAGCAGGGAAATCGGGTTTCTTGATGTCGTTGCACTTCCTTGGATCTCAGAGCGTGTCAGTGGGGCTTTGCCACGTGCCAAGGACACGGAGCCTCGTGCCTGCCATTGAGGGGGCACATGGGGAGGCTCCTGCCCAGAGGAGAGAAGGGGTTTGGTGTGGCAGCCAGGACAGTGCTGCAGCTGTGACCCCTCTCCATCTCTGTAATTCACTTGCTGTCTTCTTTTACACAGATCCAGTGGAAGAAGCCACCTCCCAAACCGCGCTGCTCAGAGGAGCTGCTTCTCTCAGCTGTCAAGGCCTCTGAGCTGTTGCTGCGGGGAAGAGGACAGGTAAATTGCACCCCGTGTAAAATAACAGCTGCAGCTGTTAAATATTGTCTTACCTTAACTCACTGGATTTATTTAGAAGTGCTCTGTGGGTTTTCACCCTCTGCACTGGAGTTTGCGCTTCAGGCTCAGGGCAGGGGTCCTGCCATCCCTTGGGGCACAGCATTGTGTCACTGAGGGGGGAGGTGGGGGGCTGTGGGCAGCTCTTGCCCACCTTTGGTACCCCAGGGATGCAGCCAAGGCTCTTGGCACAGCACATTCCAAGCCCAGCACTGCCCTGGAGTGCGGCCACGCAGTCCAGAGCTGCCCTCATGAGCTGCTGTGCACCAGGTGGGCTTCACAGGGAAGCCCCATGGAAGATTTTGCAGGAAGATTTTACACCTTGGAGTTGCTGCCTGGTCAGAGCCTGTCCAGCTTTGGGGCTGCACCCATGGTTCTGCCTGGGGGGGAAGCTGAGGCCAGTGCAGTGGTGGCACCAGCCCCGGCCTCCTCCGTTACCTGTCACCTCTGTCCCCAAGCACCATGTAGCTCCCTGTGCCTGTGGCACCAAAGGCTGGTGTCACCTAAAGGCTTCTGTCCCTGCAGGGCTGCCTGGAGCCATGTCCAACGACCCACCCCCACCCTACCCGGGGGGCCCCTCGGCACCGCTGATAGAAGAGAAGCACGGCCCGCCCTCTGCACCAGGTACTGGGGGTGACATTGCCAAACAGACAGCACCCAAGGAAGTGTGGGTTCCCCGGGACTGCCCTGGCTGTGGCCTTTCCTCACAGCACGCTGGGGAGGGTGGTGCAATGCCTGGCTCCATCTTGTCCCCGTGTCACCCTTGGGGGAGGCAGGAGGGGTCCTAGGGGCAGTGACAAGTGCAGGAAGCACTCCCAGCTCAAAGCCTGACACTGCTCCCTGCTGTGGGGTTAATTTGGGTTTCTTGTGTCCCAGAGGATGGAGCTTAAGGGATGCCCCCCACCTCTTACCTCCCTTCCCTGTTGGAGTTGACACCCTGACCACACAGCCAGGACACCATCTTCCCCTCAGCTCTGCTGCCTCCTTGGCTGCTGACGCTGTGTTTCCTTTCAGAGGGTGTCACCCCAGTCGTGGGACAGCCACAGGGGGTTCCCATCCCCCCTCCTGAGTTCGGACCCCCCCCATATGAGCCGCCCTCGCAGCCGGGGTTTGTGCCCCCCCACATGCCCACAGATGGCTCTGGGCCCTATGTGCCACCAGGTGAGTCCTGCAAGGGGTTGGGGGACACAAGGGGTGGGGATCGGCAGCAGCACGCATTTCCTGGTGCCCTGGGGAGTGGAGGGGACACAAGAGGGGGTGGGGCTGCCATTTGGGGCTTGCAGTGAGGCTCCTGGGGATGGGGTGGGGGGCACAGTGCCTGTAGCAGGGTTGGCCCCAAGTCTGTACTCAAAGGGTGGTGTTGCAGCAGGGTGGGGGCCTCCCCCATAAGGATCTGGCCTCTCCTGCCATGTACGAAGGTGCTCACTTGTTTATGTTTCTCATTCTCAGCAGGATACTACCCCCCCCCAGGCCCTCACCCCAACATGGGCTACTACCCTGCCCCAGGCCCCTACCCCTCTCCTGGTGGCCACACGGCCACGGTGCTCGTCCCGCCGGGAGCTGCCACCACGGTCACAGTGCTGCAGGGAGAGATCTTCCAGGGTGCCCCTGTGCAGACGGTGTGTCCCCACTGCCAGCAAGCCATCACCACCAAGATCTCCTACGAGATTGGGCTCATGAGCTTCCTTCTTGGCTTCTTCTGCTGCTTCGTGGGGTAGGTGCTGCAAGCAGAGCTGGGGCCTCGTGGTGGGTGCTCAGCCTGGTCCTGGTAGCCCCAGTGCTGGTGGCTTTGGCTGAGCTGTTGGGCATGGTGGGGACCTTGGTACAGAGGTGGCAGTGGAGCAGCAGAGGCGTTCCTGGGGTGACATTCTTCTCAATTACTCACATCTCTTGCCCATAGCCCAGAGTGAACCCCGTGCCCAGGGCCTGACCCAGCTCAGCATCTCTGCCCTCCTTGTGCTCCAGGTGTGATCTCTGCTGCTGCCTGATCCCCTGCCTGTTCGATGACTTCAAGGACGTGACACACACGTGTCCCAACTGCAAGGCCTACATCTACACGTACAAGCGCATGTGCTAACGGCGCCCCGGGAGCCACTGGAATGCCACCGGCCCTGTCCTGCTGCCGCCCAGGCCCTGTCCTGCTGCCGTCCGTCTCCGCGTGTGCATCGCTCCTCGCTTCCCCCGCCGGTGCTGTGTATGTGTTATCCCCGGCTCCCTCCCACGCAGAGCTGCCACCACCTGCCCCCAGCTCTGCTCCTCACTGGGAATAGTTGGATTGGTGACACTGGTGCACAGGGGAGGTGGGCCCAGGCCCCAGACGCTGTGTGGGGGCTGCCCTGCAGTGCACAGGAGTGGGGGGCATCACTCTGCACCCAGTTACGCTCTGGGGTGTGAGCGAGGCCCCTCTCACCTGGAGCAACCCTGGGAAGAGCAGCAGCTGCTGGAGGTGCTCACCCCAGTCCCACAGTGCAGGGGCTGCCTGGCTGCACGGACATGCTGGGATGGGAGCCCAGCAGGGGACCCAAGCAGCCCATGGTGCGCTCAGGGGATGCAGCACAGCCTTTGTGGCACTTTTAGGAAGGGGCTCAGTGGCAAGGAGACAGAGGGCAGTGCCACACACCAGGTTTCAGTGTGGTTCGCAGCTCCCTCCAGCCCCGTGGCAAAGCCCCTGCCTGAGGGGAGGCAGAGCTGCCTCTGAGCACGGAGCGGGGCCCAGCAGCAGCCCTGCACCCTTATCAGCACCTCCGTCCTGCCCGGTGGCCACTCCAGCTGCATGCACCTCCTCCCAGCCCCGCCGCGGCTCTGGGGGCAGGGACAGCCCCAGGCAGCCCTTGCCCCTCTGGCACCCTGAGAGCCAAAACCGCACCCGGCATGTCCTGGCTGCCCGGCACGTAGTGTAGAGGAGTTTGTTACCAGGCCGCAGCTCCGGAGCCGTCCTGGGCTCCGCAGGGGCCGTGGGGTCCTCCTTGCATGTGGGTGTAGGGGGTATTTTTAGCTCACTCCTGTGGGGCAGAAGGAAGGGGCAAGCAGGCAGCGACAGGAGCTGCCAGCAGCACTCCCACAGCAGGGGCAAGAGGACCTGGGAGCCAAGTTCAGCCTCTCGGGGCTGCTCCTCCCTCCCCTGCCCCTGCAGCTCCCAGAGTGAAGGGGGGGTCTCTCAGTACACAGGTCTGCAAACACAGCCTGGCCTGCACAGGCAGCTGCTGTTTGCTCAGGGGTGGAACTGTGGCACTAGTCAGTGTTTTTATGTAAATAAATAACAGACCCTGAACTCGTGTACATCTTTTCTTCTCTTCTGCTCAAAATCTGCAGCAGATCTGCCTGCAGGGGAGCTGAGGATGAGGGTGGGGGTACAGTGGTACCAAGCACAGGAGGAAGAGGGGCAGCTTCCCCACCCTACCAGGAACCCCCTCAACACAGGAAAGCTCCAAGCCCTGACAGCACCTGGCTCTCTCCTCTGAGCAGGGCACTGGGCCTCCCCAGGGGAAACAGCAGGGACAGTGGGGTGCTGGGGCAGCAGTTTCTCAGGGACTGCATGAGTCAGAGACAAGTGAAACAGTGTGGGACTGCACTCCCCTTCTCCCCATTAACCCCCTCCCCAGCCTCCCCATTCCCACAATGATGTGCTTTTGGCTTTCCCCAGCTACAGCATTGCAACTTTTTATTCCAGTCAAGGCTTCAGGAAAAATAACCAACAACCAACCCTCAACCCCAAAGTTGCACAATACACCTCTGTCACCTCCATACCCCACCATGGTCCTGCCCCCATCCCCAGGGAGCTCCCAGGAGTCAGACTTGGTTCTTAGGACATTGCACTCCTTCGAGTTAATGGCCCCATGGCACAGCCTCATCTTCTCAGGGTAGGAAAGCAAGGGCTCGTTTGAAAGGCTGATGACATATTCTGTGGGTGCAACTCAGGGCAGGAAACCCCCTCCAGGCACTGCTTCAGGGATGGAGATGAAAAGCCAAGCATGGTGAAGCCTTTGCCAGGACAGGACAGGACATCTCTAGCCTTAAAAGCTGCCCCAGCCTGGGCAGGGCAGTGCTGCAGTGGAGTCCTCGTCCCCTGGCACTGACCAGTCCTGTGCACTAGTCAGCTAAAGAGGTTGTGTTACAGCGGAGTGCAAGGAGGCTTGGACAGTCCCGCAGGATTCCTGTTTATTTCCTTACTCCCACTCTGCAGCCAACTCACCACCAGCAAGGGAAAGGTTGGAAAACGGGCAGGGCACATCTCTCCCCTTGCCCCAAGCAGAGCCACGCTGTGCCCGTCACAGGATGTACCAGGCTGCAGCTCCTGCTGCCACGGCCATGCAGGCTGCCAGCACCAGCTGCACCAGGGGCTGCCTGGCCAGGCCCACAGCAGCGTGGAAGGGGCAGCCGGGGCCTGCCGTGCCTGCAGGACACAGAAAGCACCGTTAGCACTGCCAGCCCTGTGCCACACGCCCATGGCAGCTCTCTCGTTGCCACCACCTACCCAGTTTGTCTGCATAGTACGGGCATTTGCGGATGTCTCCTTTTCCATCATGGACTGGAAAGCCTCCATCTTGGGCTTCTTCTGCCAGCGACCTGCCGATCTTGTCCAGCTCATCGAACACCTGCAAGTGGTCACAGTGAGCACGTGAAGCAGGCAGGGCCAGGCAGCTCTCAGCCAGACCCCTGGGAGCATCTGGAGAGCAGGCAAACACCACTCCTGCTTCCCTGTCCCCAGACGCCTTTTGGGGCATCCACTGCAGACCTGTGGTGATACCTAGCACACGCTGCAGCTCCAGGAAGGCACAGCCCATCTCAAGAGCATCCACTCAGAGCCAGGAGCAAGGCAGCACCACCCTGCTGCTCCCTTCCGAGCCTGCCGTGGGTGGGAGTCTGAGGCAACAGGCTCTCCCCTCCCTGCTGCAGACCCCTGGAGGATCCCAGCTCCTGCAGTGGTCAGGCAGCTCCTCTTGCTGCCATGGGATTCCATGAGGATCCTGACAAAGGAGCCAGCCACACCTCGCCATGTTTCTGGCCAGTTTAAATCACACTGACCTGCTACAAGCACAAGATTAAAACTTCCATCCAGTAGCTAAATCTGTGTTCATCCCCTGGGGCAAGCAGCAGCTCAGTCAGGTTTGATGAGAGGCAAATGCTATGGGAGGAACAGGAGGCTCCAGACATTTTTGACCATAGGGCAAGTCAGACCTGAGACAGGAGATGAATTGTCACCAGGGTGGTGCAACACACTCACACTGTTTGAGGCTGTCTTGGCACAAGAGCTGTGCTCCCCTCACTACTTCGCAGCCACACAGCCTGTGGGAATCTTGAAGTCATATTAATTTTGCCTTAATCCAAGGGCTTGGCTGTGGTGTTGGAGCATGGGAGGAATTCCTGCCTGACACCAGCTCCAGAAGCTAGTGAAAGAGCTAGTTCAACTAGAATCCCAACCCCTCAGGGAGGGGCTGTGGTGGTCTCAGCCCCAGACCACTGCCTGGGTGTGTGGTGTGACTGAATTATCCTGGGCCAGACCTAAAAGCTGCAGCACGTACACATACAGGAGATCAAGGGATTTGTTTAGTACCTGCATGTTAAATCTGAAGGCTTTGTTGGCCTCTTCCACGATCCTTTCCTTGGTGTTCTTGTCCAAGTCCAGAGCATTCATTCTTGCTCTGTAAAGCTGCTTGAACTGCTGTGCGTTGGAAATGTTCTCAAACACGTAGAATTGGATCCCTTCTTCAGTACTGGGCAACTTCAGGGCCCTCTGGGCTACCTTCTTCAGCACCTGGCCACCTGAGAGGTCCCCCATGTAGCGTGTGTAAGCGTGAGCCACCAGCAGCTCTGGCTCGTGTTGTCCCACATGATGGATTCTGTCCACATATTGCTGAGTTGCCTCTGAACACTGGATCTTTTCTTTCCAGTCTTCTCCATAGAAATATTTGAGGTCTTTGGCCAAAGCTTCTCTCCGGTGAAGCTCTACGGGGAAATACAGAGGAGCAAAGACTGGGTTGTCCTTGTTGCGATCCATCTCCTCTTCCAGAGCAGAGTAGGTGAAGTACAGGGCCACAGTGGCCAGCTAGGGACAGAGCACAGCTCATGTGAGAAGCTGCTCACGAGGATGGGCACAGCTCATCTCGTGACTGCTCCCCCCTGCATGAAATTGGGGCAAACAAGAGGAAACCCCCAGGGCTGTGGGGCTCTGCTTTGGAGCCTGCATCAGTCACTGGGTACACCAAAGAGATGGGAGCAGAGCAACACCCACCTTGAAGAGCTCCTTCTTGATGCGTCCCTTCAGGAAGTCCTTGACAAACTGAGTGTTCTCCGCACGGTCATGCGATTCCTTTGTCCCCTCCTTCAGCAGCTCCGAAAGGTCCATGGGGCTGCAGGCAAACAGGAGAGCTCCTTTCACCCCACTGCCACACGCAGCAATGAGTTCGTCCCTGCTGTGTTTGGAGGGATCCCCCACTCTCCAGAATCCCCATTTAGAGAATGTTCAAGCTGGGACCCTCAGGCCACCCTGCAGGTTGACCTGGCAGCTGCTGCAGGAAGCAGCAGGGTGGCAGTAGCCCATGTGCCAACCACACTTGCCACTCCAGGAGGGCTGGGGCTTACCAGGGGCTCTGGCCCAGGATGCTGAAGCAACTGCCAAGGACCCTCTGATCCCTGCACCATGACTTTTGCTTCTCATCCATGTGAGCCCAACAACACTACACAAGGAAGCCTTGAGCGTCTGGGGAGCACCCATCAGGGCAGGCTAATGAGCATGGGGGCCTTGGTGGTATCTTCTACTGGAGAAGAAAAAAGGCTCAGGTAGGTACCCAGCTTTCCCAACCTGGATATCAGTTGTTGGAGGAGATGAGAGATGAATGGCAAAACAGGGCAAGAACACCCTTAAAAAGTTTATTTCTCCTGATTTACACTGGTTTTTCAAGTTTCCGTGAGGTGTCTTGTTTTAAAAAAGACCCAAAACATTAAAATCCATGATTTTAGGCTATAGGCGCTGCACTTACCTGGACACAGAATCACAGAATGACCTAGGTTGGAAAAGACCTTTGAGATCATCAAGTTCAACCTATGACCTAACACCTCCTCATCAACTAAACCATGGCACTGAGTGCCAGGTCCAGGCGTTTTTAAACACGTCCAGGGACGGTGACTCCACCACCTCCCTGGGCAGATGATTCCAGTGCCCCATCACTCCTTCAGTGAAGAATTTTTTCCTGATGTCCAACCTAAACTTTCCCTGGCACAGCTTAAGGCTGTGTCCTCTCGTTCTGTCAGTGGTTGCCTGGGAGAAGAGCCTGACCCCCACCTGGCTACAACCACCCTTCAGGTACAGTATCAGGACACTGGTACAGTATCAACACATACACTCACTCAAATCACGTCCAAGTGCTCCTTACAGTTTTTATCACTAGTTTGCTACAGGTAGCACATTCGTGTTAGCTCTAAGAGAGACTCTGAACACTCCAGACCCACTGAGTGTGCCAGCAGAGGCAGGAAACATTAACTTCTCATGAAGTGAAGCCTGTCAAATCAAAGAAGTCGACCAGCCTGTCTAGGTCTTCCAGGAAGCACCCTAGTCACCTTTCCTGTTTTCCAAGTCTGAAGCCTTGGCTTTTAGAACATGAGTGTGAATTTGTTTTTTAAAGTAACCTCCTAGGAAATGTCCTTGCCTTGACCTGGGTATTCTGCAAAGGCAAGAGCTCACCAGAGCAGAGTTCACCTCTAGAGTCAGTTTTCAAAACAAGAAGCTGCTATCACATGATCCTGCCCAGCAAGCCATGGAAAACTGGCTCCCCTTAGCCAGGAAGGCACAAACACAACTGCCAAACAGTCAAAGTGTTTCTGAAATGTGACTTTGATAGTAGAGACTAAAAAAATAACTGTGTGTTGTCAGCCCTGCCAGATCACTCTTTCCCATCCCTTCCACCCTTACAGTACAGTTCGACCAAAGAGATTTCACAGCACATGTATTTGATTAATCACTTATTGGGGTCCCTCACTTTCAGATGAGAAGGATCACTCCCTTACCTGGAAGATCTCCTGCCTTGCCCAAGGCTGTGTCTGTGCCATTGTGTAGGACAGAACTCACCTGACAGCATCATCTTCTACTTCCTCATAGCGCAAGGTGTCTTCCTCTCCCCCCTCTGGGCTCTCCAGGGCTGATGGCATCGTGGTCACTGCTGGGGATCAGTCTGGAAAGCAAAATCGGAGAGGGGTTTCCAGGGAAAGCTGCCTTAGCAAAGGGATGGTGCAAAATGCTGAGCAGTCCAGCAAGGAGCTCTCTGAGCAGCTCCACCAGGCAGGGCAGTGAGGAGCAGCCTTGGCTGATTCCACCTCACACCAGCCACTTCCAAGGAAGCGGATTTGCCTGTTCAGTTCAGCTACCTCAGGTCAACCTCAACACTGACACCCAGGTCACAAAACAACCTCAGAGGAGACCTCCGTGTTGGGAATCTGCACTGGACTTGTGAGCAGGCTGCTTCGCCCTGGTGCTACCAAATATTTCCCCCAGTGTCACACTCCGAGCAGAGTAACTGGAAAGAGAATCCCCTCTCCTTCACTCAGAAGGAAGAACAAGCTACATTTCCACAGCAGTACAAAGCTTGCCTGGAAGAAAGCAGTGGTGAATTAGGCCGGCGGAGCTCTGAAGTCAGGCAGCCCACAGGGGAAACGAGAACATTCCCTGTGACAGAACAGAGAAAGAGGAACTTCCAAAGCAGGGGCAGATTTCACTGCTTTGCCTTTCCTGGGCCACTCTCCAAGCAGAGTGAGCTGCAGACAGCTCCTGCTCCCACCCACACCCTCCTCTCCTACCTGGCAGAATTTACTTCAAATCCCACAAGTAACTGGGTTCCCCCTCTTCTTTTGCAAAAGGAAATAAAACCTCCTTGGACGTAACAGGATGCACAAGCCTTACCCAGAAGCAGGAACAAGACACACCTGGATTACATTGGCTGAGCACAGAAATCCAGACACCTCATTTATAAAATGGACCTGTAATCAGCTTTGTGTAGAGCAACACCACCACCTTACAGGCAGCCTTGGGAGAGCCTTGGGAGCAAGGAGCTAAGCTGATGCTGGCTCTTCAGAAAGCACTCGCCAAAAGAACCATCCTTGTGCTCCTTCAGTTCAGCTCCCCTTGCTGGGCTGCATCCATGGATTCACTGCTCAGCCCATGGCTGGGGACTGGGAGAACCAACAAGCAGCTGCCTCGAGCTGGCCAGCACAGGCACAGCAGCTGCTGGGCCCCAGCTCACATGAGAACACCAGTTAGAAATTAACTGCTCTCCAGTTCCTCACCCCAGAGTTTCTAAGCCCTGTTTCACAGCCACCCTCAGTGCTCTCCATGCTCCAACCAGGAGCTGGGGCTGAGCCCCATGTTCAGGTGCAGCACAAGGCTCCCCCCAGCTCAGGCACAGCACCTGGTCTGGGGCACTCATCACCAGGTGAAGGCTTCCCCTGTGATCACACAGTCTCTATGTTCCCTGGGACAGAGCCTTGCCCAGGGGAAGACTGACCAAATGCATTACTTTGTGATGCCAGGAGCCCAGGGCTGGGACAGAAGTTGTTCAGGGTCATTTGGGGTGGCAGCCCTACATTCTCATCACCCCTCCCTTAACATGGCACGGCACAGCCTCCCCACCCCAGGATAAAGGTCAGGGCAGGAAACAGCTTCAGGTGCTGTATTCTCTGTGTGATCACTCACTGGGCAGCTCCATCAGGGACCCATCCCCACACAGCTTCAGCTTCAGACGTTGGGAAATGCCCCCTGTGGGGAAGGGAAACCAAAGCACAAAGGCAAATGACCCACCTGAGCTCAGCCAGGAGCCTGGCGTGGGCACAGGAGGAACAGCCCACTCGCCTCCTGCCAATGCAGATCACCAGCTCTGTCACACCCTGCCTGCCTGCTCTGCTCACAGCAGGCCAGGACCTTCTCAAGAGACACGGATTCCAAAATGAAACTAGACAAACTCGTTCCAATTTATCTTATATTCCCAGAAAGCCAGAGTCCTGGAGGTGAGGTGTGCTGTCTCCACACGCCTGCAACAGCCACCAGGTACAGGTACAAAGCAGCAGGTGAGAGCAGAGCTACACAGCACTTGAGCACCACTCATCTCTTGGGAGAAGCCTGAAGGCTGGCATCAAATCCAGTCCAAAGGAACGCACCAGGTCAGGCCTCAGAAATCAGTGGTTAACAGCAGCAATGGCTCAAGGCTCCCAACAGCCAGACAAAGATCATCACGTCTGCTCACTCATCAGAGCCTCCACTCCCACACCCCGAGCATGCTCCTGTCCACACAGGAACTTGGTTCCTCATGTCACACAGGGGACCTGGTGGGGTCTCAGAAGCCTCCACCTACCCCTGTTACCAGTGTTGTAGAAGAACAACTAAATGTGAATGGTGAAAGACTGTCCCAGGAGCACTGCCTGCTGTTGGGAGCAGGGGTTAGCATGCAAAAAGTCACTGAAGGCCTTTGGTGCACTCTCAGACTTGCATCTCCCCGGCATATTTTGCAGGGCTCAGCCTGACAAGTTCCTCTCCATGGCACTGGGAACACCAGGCCCCTGCAGCCCCAGGCGAGGGCTGAACACGTCCAGGAAAATGAGGAAGTTCAGATTTTTCCCGATATAGTCTTAAGCACAGACACCTCCCCAACAAGACAAGTCAGCACAAACCAACCCGATCCTTCCCAGTGCTGGGTTGTTGCAGAACTGGGAGGAAAGGCAGCCAGAGCCACTGTGTCGCATACCACCACACACCGTTGCTTTTACTCAAAAACTGGCAACTGCAAGCCCCAGTCTGTGGTCACAGCCCTGGTTTCTCTGCTCCTCGGAAAGAGGGCATGTCCCACATGCCAAGGAGGAGGCTCAGGCAGTGCCACCTCCTCTGCAGAGGCTGGAATGTCATCTCATTTGCTGCAGGGAGCTCTGCTCATCCAGGAGCTGGCTGATGTTCAGGGTAAACACATACCTCCCAGTGCCCAGACAGAGCCTGCCTGGGAACAATCCAACAGCCACCAGCTGGGATAGCAGGACTGGAGAGCACGGAGGAGGTTTGGTACAGGACACCTCAGCATTCCAAACATTTCTTTCCCAATGACAGTGTTCAAACCCCCTGAGAAAGCACCTCTACCTCATCTAGATGGGTGCAGCTTGTCCCTACACACCCCAGATGCACAGCTGTTCTTCTCAGGGTAGGAAGACATTTAATTCCAATAATCCCATGCCTTTTGAAGGAAGAAGACACTGCTGCTGCAGGCAAGGAGGACTGGGAGCCCTGGCTTTGCCTGGGCACTCTGGGAGAAGCTCAGGGAGAACTCACAAACACCCAGGCAGTGTCAGAGTCCACATCTGCCGTTTGACTTTCACGCAACTTCAAGGCATTTCCCCACATGCAGAGCTCGGAGTGTGGTTGGACCTACCTGAGCATCACTGCAGCGGAAACAAACCTCAGAAGCCCAGGCCTAGAGGCTTGAGGAATCATCCCAGAGGTTACCTGGCAATCCCAGCAGGAGAGATTCTCATCTCCATCTCCTTCTGGGGAGGGGTTTAGCACTGTCTGCTGCTGGAAATGGAGCCTCACAGACTAAATTACCACATTACTTGATCCCAGGTAGGTTGAAGATTTCACCTGGACACAGCTTAAATTTAGGCAGTAATTCAATTCTGAGACACCTCTAGCAGTGCCCACAATAACGCAACTTCTGTCTTGCAGAGCTGCAGCCCAGCACCTCAACAAACTGACCAAAGGAAGCTCCTGGTGAGCTCAAAGACCTTGTCCAGTTCTGCCCTTTGGTGGTGGCCCTCGTGTCAGGCAGCCCATCAAGAACCTATTTTCTCACCCTGGCTATGAGAACAGCCAAGGGGCAAGTCAGGGTTGGATCTGGGTTGAGAAAGAACACATTGTGACAGACACACGCGATTATACCAAACAGCTTTGTTCTGAGGGGAGCCAGTGCTCGCCCTGCCTGTCCCAGCACGCTGTCAGCTGTGCCTGGGATGCACCAAGCACGGCCAGTGACAGGCACTCAGGGCTGATATGTGCGATGCAGTGCTGTGTGTAAGTCCTGAGGCTTGAATAGGACAACTGCCAATAATGGAAAAGGAGAGACAGCAAGAGGCCTTCATTGTCCAAGTGCTCCTCTGAGCTCTGCGGGGCCAAGGAAAGCCAAGCGGCCCCGTCTCCACCGGGAGCACGCAGCGCAGGGCTCCGGTCCCCGAAGCCCAGGCGCCGCTCCCGAGCAGCCGTGCAGAGTCACTGCGGGGCTGAGGCCCCAGCGCCGGCACACGCCCCCGGCCGCTGGGCAGGCGCTCGCCCGCGGGGACACACGGCAGGATCAGGGAGGGCTGAGAACGGCCCCGCACGGGCACACGGCTCGCGGGCGGGAGTTGCGGGCCCGGGCGGCCCGGCCCGCGCCAGGAACTCTCCGTCGGCCGCGCCATCCCCGGGCCCCGGCGGGCAATACCGCGGAAACGCGGCTGTGAAGCGGTCCGGGAGGGCTTCCCGGCCCACCCGCCGCCGGCAGCGGGCAGAGCCCCGCAGTGTGAATGCCACGGGAGGGGCCGGCCGCGGGCTCGGGCCCGGCCGCGTTGT
>VZTG01002530.1:0-28486 GCA_013397845.1 Melanocharis versteri
CAACTTGACACCCTGTTGGTCAGCAGTCCGATTGTGGCTGCAGTCCTGTTGAAATGATAGACGTGGTTCTGTTGAAGCAGCAATCCTGCAGAAGGGTCTGGTCTTCCTCTGAAAGTCCAGTGGTGGTTATGTAGCTCTTGTCCTCTGGGAATCCAGTAGGTAAGGCTGTTTGTGGTGTTCCAAAGCTCAGATTATATCCAGGTAGGAATGCTTGGTTCCTCTCCCTGGGCAGAGCATCTCACAATGCGATGATGTCGTTTTTGAGTCATGCAGTGAGACCTTGGTTGCGCATTAGCAGAGATAGCCCCCGGAGGGAGTTATCAGGGATGAGTCATGGAGGAGATAAAGAACACTGCCCCGCCTTTCTTAACAGCTTATGTAGATGGTAATAGAATACATACTTTTGCTTACATCTTATAACCTAAGATACAGTGCTGCTGGAAAAGGTAAATGTGAGAACTTATTGGTTTAAAACTGCTCTAAAGTTTTACTTCTGTGTGATGAAGACTTTTAAATTACCATATTCTTCTGGGATAACTTGCAAAGAAAGAATTTTTCAGTTTTGGAAATAGGTGAAGGGTTTGAGCCAAAGATCAGTTGTGTTCTCCACTGTGGACTTGCTATCTAAAGGATGTGTGGTCTTGAACCATGAATTCATGAACTTTGGGCTTTAAAATCTAGGCTTGGTGAGACGTAAATAAATGGATGGCCGCACTGTGTGGCCGTGCTGCTCTTCTGTTTAGACAAAGGATGTATGAACATGCAAGTAATAGTGTTTCCCTGCAAATATAGGAAGCTGAGCAGCAGAGCTTGCTTACCTGCATACCTGAAGCCTGAAAAATCTTGAGGACCTGCAAAGTCGTGTTTGATTTGTTTTGAGTAGCACTGTAAGCCTTTCACTCATGAGGAACACTTTCTAGTAACAATTTTGGAGCATTGCCAGTCCTTGCTGTTTTGTCACAAAGTGATGATAGTTCAATATTTACCTCAGGCTCTGGTTTCTGAGAACAGGTATTAAATAGAAAATGAATCTTCCACTGAGGATATGAGGAAACAAGAAGAAAAGTTTATTTACTTCTAGCTATAGAGGAAAAAATTGAAATTTGGCCTTGGACTATCCTAAAGAGTCAAAACAAAGATGGTAAGTGTAAAGACATGACTAATTTATGACGATATGGGAAATGACCAAGACTAACTATGTAAGTTTACTGCCACTGCAGACAATTCTTTTTTGCTGAGTTTTGTCTTTCAGTAATTCTCTGGAGGTGGCTTTTACATAAACTTTATTTGTTCTTACAGACACATAATTTTCTGGCTGGTGTTCCTTGAAACTCTCCACCCTTTGCCTACTGTCAAGGAGTTGTAAAGAATTAGGATGAATCACAGACATATATATTCCCATTTATCTAAAAAATCTAGCTAAAAGTAGAACTTCATATTGGTCTCAAACAAGATTTTGAAATATCCATCAACTCTCTTAAAAGAAAAGCAAAGAAATAAGTTCCAGTAAACACACCATTGAATAGAAAAAATAGTTACAATGGCATACATAGTCCAGGTGACTTCTCTAGTTGAGATAATGGGCATTTAAGCCCATTTTTGAAACATGTGAAGTTACATAATTAAAGGATATGATTTTTAGCACATTCTTAGTTTCATCTCCTTGGGTTTTTTTCTTCTTTAAAGACTGTATCTTTATGTGCTTTTATTTTTATAAATCCCTTTAGGCTTATGAACCTTGTAAGTTAGGTTTGAGTTTTTCTGATTTTTTCTGAAAAATTTCTTTCCAAATACTTTTTTCTATCCAAACTCCCACAAGGTAAAAGAAAATTTTTAGTTCTTTGTCATGTCATATTTTTATAATTATTTCTTCTACAATGAAATATAAAAATCTGTTGAAGAGTACTGACATCGCTTTGCCATTTAAAGAGAAGAAATATTATTAATTTATTTCACATCAAATAAAACCTAAATGTTAGAAATTTCTCTATCTTAAAGGCATTCGAGGGTTGACAGGAAATACAAAAACACTTGTTCTAAGAAACATAAGGTTATACATGACTGTATGTACATTCCTATAGTGACTGTAAATTACACTGGGGCACATTGTTTCTTGATAAATTTTTTGCTTTGTTCTTGCTGTTCCCCAAGGCTTGCTGTAGGTGTCTAGCTGTAAAAATGAATTGCATGGCTATGTGATGTAGTGTATTATCACACAGCATTTCAGAGGTGCAATGGGTCATCTATTTTCGGCAGTAAGCACCCTACACAAACAAAGCAGGAAAATCCAGGCAAGCCAGATAGGTAATTTTTTAGAGTATTCAGGGAAATGGTAACTGTTCTGGTTCACTGACTATTCAAGGTGCTTTGGCACACATATCATTTTAAGGTATTCAGAACACGATAACCAAAACCCAGTGAAGTGGCCTGATCGTGTCACTTCCTTTTCATTTGCTGCAGTTAGCTTTTTCACATAAATTTTAGCTACATCTCTCCTGTGAATAAGGTTGCCTGGCAGAAAAAAAATGGAGGAATGGAGCAAAAACTGATAAGAAGCAAATGTTTTAAGTCCTGGTAACAAAAAGATAATGATTTAGGTCTTTATTAACGAATAACTGTCATTTTTATAGAGCAATGGAGGAGCTAAAAATGTTTCTTAGTTATATTCAGTATAAACTTGTGGTTTTACAGATACTAATAAATACAATATTTCTAACCTTTGTCTCTCTAACCATTTCAAACATTAATTTTTGAAATCCTGGTTAGAAATTAAAGATCATACATATAGTAATGCACACAAATAATTACTGTGGCTGTATCTTGATCTTAACATCAACCTAATATGGAGTTCTCTCTTTTTCAAATCCTCCTAAATATTTAACCTTAATACTTGCAGTGACATAGACATGTATTTTTTTTAAATTCTAATTATGAAGCAGTAAAGATTTGCTCAGCTTTAGTACTATAGAGATTCTATTTTTGCTCAAATGCAAATTATTATCAAACATTTTGTGCATGTGTATGCTGCTGTGCCTAACCAACAATGCTGACCCTTGTCAATAAAGTAAAAAAGAAATAAAAAGATCATAAGAGGTATAACATTTCTTTAACTGAAATGTTATTATAATGTTTATTAACAGACAATCCCTAAAATCAAATATCTGGTTTCTTTAATAAAAGCTTTTTCAGTGTGGGGAATAACAGACAGGTTCTTTGTGATAATGAAAAGTGAAACCTTTTTAATGAGGTTTCCTTTTACTCGACTGAATTGGTGTTAAGAACATCAGGAAAAAAAATTCCTACATTCCTACATCTGTGCTACAAGGGACACTCTTTCAATATTGTACCAGCTACAGGCAAAAAATTAAAGATGCTACAATTATATTTTCTTACCGGGGGTGACCTCTAGTGTGAAACAATGGCATTTAGCATTCTTTTGGGTTTGAAATGACAGCTTTTTGCCAATTACACTGTATTTCTCAAGTTTTCAGGTCAGTGTGTAGAGTATCAAGGTACTTCATCATTAAAAACACAACCTCTGGCCCCTACCCTGGAGTAATTCTGTCTTCTCAGTCTAGTGATTACTTGAAATGTTTGTTTGCTGATATTATCTTTAAAAAGTCCAGTAACTTTTCTTGCCCAAACACTGTAATTCAGATTCTATCCTGTTATTTATGGCATCAGTGAAGCTGTTAGTTATACCTATAATTAGCTCTTCATGCATTCATTTCCTCTCTACTATTCAGCTGCATGAATACATCTATGCAAGACAAAACCCACGAAAACAAGTTTTTTTAAATAATTCACAGAGGAAACTGTATTAATGGAAGTCAAATTTACCAAATGAAAATGTGAAAACCCAGAGTACTTCCTTCTAGAACAGTTAATTATGTGGTAATCTTGTGGCCTTTTCCATTCTAACTTGTCTATAGATGTCTTCTGTCTCTTACAGCTGGACACTCTCTGTGTATTCATCTTTGTAGAAAGCATATATTTTTTTATAGGCTTTTGTTTGTTTGTGTAAGTCACAGGCTCTATCTACTCACCGCAAAGCTGACTTTGAAAGCAATTGCATTATCCCTCCGACTGTGTTCACTAGAGGCATGAGTTTATGTGCATTACAGTATGACATGCTTTACTCTTACTCATCCCATTAGTTGTAAAATCATTGCTGAATATTAATTTTCTTCTTTGCTAAGAGACGTGGAATTACTGTAATTCCAAATGGTGCTATCAATATCCATAGGAGAAGCAAATTACTGAGATTATCTTCTGTTCATTAACATGGTGGATGTTAGTATAAAGACTATCAAATAATAGCCACATAAAAAATAATTTACTGTACACTTTTATTATCTAATTGTAAATTTAACCCATGTGGGCTAGTGAGGAAAGGAATGTTATTGAATGAAAAAATAGAGATATTACTTTGAAGTAAATGTAGATCAATGTTAAATTAAGTATTTTAAAATTCTGAAATTAATTTAGAAAACTGTTTATTCTCCTTGAGATCCTAGTCTTTGGTTATTTTGTAGCCATGATGTTCTTGGGATTTGTCCAGTTCAATCTTGTAAGCTAAACAGATCCTAGGCTAAGTATAAGCTAAGGAGTCTCTTGAGTATTCAGTGTGTGGACATGTAATGCACTAATTTTTTATACTGACATATATGAAAAAAAAATTATACCCTGCAAGAGGCAGACTGGCATTTGATCAAGTTGGTGTGACAGCCAGTGGAGACCATTGTTTTAAATTACTTTAGAAGTTTGCAGTAGAAGAGGACTGTTGCAATTTCTGTGCTCATTACCTTAAAAAGATTAGAAAAAAATCATCAGATTGTTCGTGTTTTCTTTTTGAAGGGTGCTGACATGCCAAAACAGTGCCAATATTTCAATGCTCTTAGAAGAGCTCAGTATTTCAAAAGTTTTCAAAACAGAAGCAGGTAGTTTGAACTACTGTACAGTTTACCTAGAAGTTGATTTTGGCATATCTCTTTCAATCACTCCCTTCGACCATTCCTTCCATGCTGAGTCATGGGATTTTTTCAGGCATCAAATATTTCTGAATCTTTTGTTCATAGATTGACAAATGTCATCTTCTTCATTGCTTCTACTGCTTCTATGCATCTTGAAAAAAAATTTCAGCATGTCCTGTTGTCTGCCTTTTCTTCTTACAAAGATAAATATACAGCTTCCTCATGGAAATAGCCTGTGTCCAATTGCTGTATGTTAAAAACCTCTTGTACTTCCAGTTCAGCAGTTAGACTTCTACCTACAGCTAAGTCAAGGGGCAGAGTTCATCTAGAGTGAAACAATATTAGAAGATTAGGGAAATAAGATCTGTGTTTATCTATACCATATTGATATTGAAGTTGACCTAACTTTAGAGTGCTGTTCTTTCAAAGACTATAAATCCTGAGATTCAGGTGGATGGAAAATACTTTGGATAGGGGATCCAAATATTTGTTCAGTTGCTAGTGGTACATATTTGAACTTACAACAGAAACCTGAATTATTGCAGTTTTCTTCAGCTGAATTCCATTTATAGTCAAGTAGATATATACTAGAATGTGCACTATGCTTCAGCTTAGTTTTTACCACTGTTTGGAGTTGAATCTGTGATGAAAAATTAACTTGAAACTTTTCTGCAATTAAATTATAACTATTTTAATAACACTAATTAGAAATTTCAGAAATACCATTGCCTTTGCCATGAACTTGCATTGATTCCAAACCTGATCTTCATAGAATTATGCAGAGGAATATACTGAAGGGGTGAATATGGTTTTCTCAGTCCACTTCTAGCTAGGTTTCCAAGGAGGATTTTTCCTAGTTGTGGAATATTTGTTGGTGCATAGCTAGTATAAGTCAAGCCCAGGGCTTCAAATATTAGTGATGGAGAGTTGTTTAACCGTGGTTTCATCATTGATCAGGAGGATATCAATATGTTAAACCTGACAGTGTGAAAATAGAGGTAAGAAGGGTTCTGAGAGTATTTTTGAAAAAATGAACTAAACCGTTTTAGAATTCAAAATATTTTCAGGAACTATGCTTTGCAGATGCAAGCTTGCAGAGTAAGTGATATTTAATATGCTTTTGCTTTGCACTCTTTTATGGATACCAAAGATATCTTGAATGGGTTCAGTCACAGTGCGTTTTCAATATCAATTCAATATATACATACACAAGTATTAAAGCCAAAGGCATGCAAGTTTTCTAAGGTACTTCAACATTTCCCAATAATTTAAAGGTAGCGACTTTGCAGAATTATATCTTCAAATGTGCTACAAAGAGCCTTTAATTGGCTTGTAACCTTGTTTAGTTGGATACTAGTTTGGTAAAATCCGGTGTAATACCTAGACAGAAATATTTTCCATTTACTAGAAACATTCAAAACAGTTTTCCTTTCCCCTAATCTCTATGTGGTACAAAACACACCAAGTGCAATTTGTGTGAATTCTATCTAATCTGCATAGTATGAAAATTCTCATGCTGTCATTGCAGAAATTGCTTATTTCTTTATGCAGAATTTTCCTTTCTTCTCTGTATTTCTCTTTGATCCTTACACTCTTCAGAATGAGTGAGGTCCAGAAGAATTATTGAATTTATATGCTGATTCAGATAAAAGCTTCACATATTCCTCATGCAAAGAGACGTGGGATACCTCAATTGAGAAATGAGAAACATAAAGGGATTAATTTTGGCACAGGCAGTGTTGTGTTACATACATTTCAAATGTTTTGTTTTTTGGGGTTTTTTTTAAGTAGACATCCAGATTGATTCCATATCTCCAAATTTCTGAAGTCATTTGAGCAAATAGTACTTCATATTAATTATGAATGAGTAAATAATCGGAACATTATCGCAAGGTGGTTTATACAGCTTCTAAAACGAGTTAACTCTATGACCCTGCAATGCTCCATTCTGCTCGTAGTAAACCAATTTATTAAATAGGGCTGATTTTGCGGTGAAGTGTATCTTAAAATATCCTATAATTAAAATAATTTTATGCATTTTATAAAAAAAAATTAAGAACACTCCTAATTTTACTTACAGCTTATTTACAACATAAAGAAACACACGAGTTTTTGTTCATGCATTCTTACAATGAAAGCAATGTAATTCTTTACACATGGGATAAGAAAGTACTATGGCTTGTCAGATTCCATGTTGCATTTAAACCCCTTAAACTGCTTCACTCATATTTCTAGAGATGTTTTATTAATTACAGAACCCACTCAGGTTTCCAAAATATTGTGGGGATGGTCTTCACATATCCTTTGCTATGATCTCAGGGGTCCACTGAGCTGTTTGAAAACAAGAGTTGCTGCTGTGCTGGTTAGGTCAGATATTATGTGCTTAAATAAACATCTCATTTCAGACATGGCATTTTCCATGATATTCTGGAGTTCAACCTCTCTTATTTAAGCTCTTCTTAACAGTCTACTAAATTAATTTGTGACTGTTGATGGGATTAAATTTTATGCCTATTATTTCAAGGACGTGCAAGTTAGTGAAACATGCCTGACTTCTAGAATATTGTACTGCTCTGTACTGGCACTGCAAGTGGACTCAGTTTGAATAATGGATAGGATGTTACAAGTATTACTGTGTTAGTAAATACAATGTGTTCCAGCACAATCATTATCATTGTACAACAGCCTGCATTGTGTTTTTCATTCGGACAGCCGTACCTTCTACAGCACATCACCGTGCACTTTGATCTTTTTCACCTGGCTTTTCTTCATGCCATTTTATTTTGCTGCTTTCCCAGGCTCTGTGCAAGTGCTGACACAATTACCTTTACATCTTGAGATATAATTATATTGTTTTACTTTTCATGGGCCATTTTGGCTGTAATAAGTAAGTCAGCTCATGTAACTTTTGTCTTACTCCTTTGTGCTTATTTAACTGGTCTTAATCTGAAGAGTTTTATTGCTTGTTTTGGCATCTTGTGCCACCCAGTTTTTCCACAACCACACAATGTGTGTAGCCTTAATAATGCTTATTTAAATTTCAATGTACAAAGTTCAGTGTAAAAGTTTTAGTACGCTGCCTACAAATTAGTAGATTTGCTTGCATGTATAGCTCCTGTGTAGCCTGGTTTGCTTTTCATCTTTGATTAAGTCTATGTCACTTTGCTGACTAGCCAACTAGTTATATATTACTGGTTTTCTATTTAAAATAAAATTAAGCATGAAGACAGACAACATTAATTATAATTGGACTTGTGCAAGTCTTTACGTGTATATGGGAGCATGCAGCTAAAGTAATACAAAAATACCACTGCCCATGAGAAGAAATTTCAGAGTCCTGCAGAAGTAGCTTTGGGCTAGCATGGTAAGGCAGTTTGCACAAAGAGAACAGCCTTGGTTTTCAGAAGGTATTTAAACAGAAAACAAGAAAGTATGCTGAAAGTGAGGCATTTCAGTCTGTCTATATTGATCTTCACTGGAGTGAGCCATTAACTTTTGTTTACTGAAATCCACTTCTGCATTTGTTAGTGATTTGTTTCTTAAAAAGTGAACCTGTACTTATATCAAGATTACTTATATGCTATACTGAGCCTGTTTTTGCTTGATTCAACAGAAAATACTCCTGCAGCTCAAGACCAGTGTTTGCTTCTGGTTGGTCCATGCCTTGCCCCAGTGTGTCAATATAATGGAGCATTTTCCTGAATTTGCACATAGGAGAAT
This sequence comes from Melanocharis versteri, assembly GCA_013397845.1. NCBI lineage: Eukaryota > Metazoa > Chordata > Aves > Passeriformes > Melanocharitidae > Melanocharis > Melanocharis versteri. The sequence continues at coordinate 8,694 of VZTG01002530.1, forward strand.
AGTCCTACTAGTTCTTATAAATTAGAGCTAGAGTTCATGACAATCAACAGTCAATATTTTAGCTACTGTGCTGAAGTTTTTCTTAGAAGAGAGTAAGTGTGAAGAAAGTAAGTGTAAAGTCAAGAAATGGGTATGAACTGAGGAATAAATGGGTAGTAGTTTTTTTCCAGCAAGTTGTTTTCTGAGTCCAGGCTTTCTCCAGTAGCACAGAAGCCATTCTCCCACACTCACACACTCACATCTTCCCATGCACATACTTTCCTATAACCAGTTTTATTCATATGTATTTTGGTATAGCAACACATACTTCACCTTGGAATTCAATGCTGCCAGTAATTAGAATTTCAGTACATTTAATATTCTTATGTATGCGTAAGTGGGGAATATAATGCATACAGAGCATAAATAATTAGCAAAAAGTGAGAGTGGAATTTTATAGGACTCTGCTTATTTTTCTGCTAATAAAATCTTTCTGAAGTTGAAGATGTGTTATGAGGTGTTAACATGATTGTTAACACAATAAGATGTGTTAACATGATTTTCTGCATAACATAGTTGTATACTCTCAAAGTCAATGCAGTGCTCACAGAAGTAATAAACTATTTTAATTCTACATGTCTTTGTCCATTTTATATCATCAGAATAACAAATTACTTCCAGGTATGTGGAAAAGAACATAATATTTGCTTATTCGTTTATCATGTTTTTTACATTGGATATTTTGTTTCCTACACAGGAACAAATTGGTTAGGCTGAATTATGCCTGAACCTTATCTTATGTCTAAATATTCTTTTTTTATGTGAAATACTATGAATTGAAGCAGTAACATTTTTCATTTTTTCTGTTTAAAAATTTACATATTCAAATTGTAGTGATTTCATTGTTTTTGGTTTGTTTGTTTTGGGTTTTGTTTGTTTGTTTGTGGTTGGTTTGTTGGGGTTTTTTTTAATATTTTGTAGCGTAACCAGGTTGCTTATTTTGCTAACAACAGCAACAGCCAGAGAGTGGAAGTTTCCTTTAGAATGCTGTATTTTACTCATTTAGAAGCTGCTTATGTTACAGTTATAACCCAAGAGGGATCTAATTGACTTTTTTAAAGACACGTGTTTTTTCACTGGAATAATCAACATATTTAGAAGCTGTTAGTGATTTTTTGGTAATAAGTATTTTTCCTGACAATTATGTGTCATTGTAAAGAGCTGTTAACTCATTTATAAGCTATTAATTATTAATTAATTTCTCTAATGTACCAGCATTGCTTGCTGTATTTCTCTCTTGCTGTATAAACAAAATTGCATGCCACATTTGTGTTTGAAAGCCTTATCCTTCACTTTCATAGGGCAGCAACTTCCAATAACTTTTCCTGGTCTGGAAATCTGGGGCTACAAACAAAAATACCGTGTGCAATTTCAAAGCTGTAGTTTCAGACTCATATTTTAGCCATTGATGGTGAAGATACACCTAAGGAAAGAAGTTTGCAAAGAGGTGATGCAGTAGTCTGTTGCTCAAAGAATTAGAAAAAGGGCTGTCTGGAGGCTGTCTGGCTTACTGGGTAGAGCACAATATGCCATCTCCATTGACACCTGGCTTGAAAGGCTGTGATTTCACTGCATGGTCTTATATAATTCTGCCCACCCATTTACTTCCATACTTTCACCTGCTTTGTCTCTTCTCTCTTTTTTTGACCCAAGGAAAAGACTTGCAAGCTTGTCTCAATGTTCTCCTCTCTCTCTGCTCTCATAACTTCTTCCATATGGCCCCGTTTGTCTTCATCCCACTTTCTGAAGCAGTCTGACAACTCTTCACACTCTTTTTGAAAGACTCGTGAAGACACACAACTTGAGAATAGAGAATGATAAATGTTGGCCTACTCATCCAGTGAGTAGAAGCATGTCTGTATACATAAGAAAATTACGAGTCATGGGGCTAACAAAATGTGTTCTTAGCTTTTATCCTTTCTTTTCAATGACTTCATCAATTCACTCTTTTCCCTCCCACTCCCTTATGTATGTACTGCCTAATTAGACTAACATTTTTGAAGCAGTGTCATTTTTTATGTGTTTATGGCGTGCTCTACACATCACATTTATACACTTGTGAATTTTTTACCCTGTCATGTGATAATAATGCATATTTTAAAGGTAAATGTGTTTACTTGAAATCCTTCTGTATTAGTAAAGATTCTTTTGTTTTCATTGATGTGAATTAGGTGATAAAAGTGAATGATTACGTTAATTTCACTTTGTCTCTTTAGAAGAAGAAAGTTTTGATATATCTACATTCCAATGTCAAAAATGTGTGTTACATAAAAACTCTGTATTTTCCACTCCTCTTAATTCACACTCAGGTGTCGTTTTGCATTTGAATATATTATTTAACTTGTGAGACTGAAAAAAAGAAGTCATACTAATAGTTCTGAAACATGTTGGATGGCTTGAGCTGTTACTGACTGAAATGTGTGGAAAGTCTCCCACTGATTTCTGTGGGTGTTCAGTCAGGTTCTGTGTGTTCTTCTATATTCATGCTTCAGCTTTTAGCAGTTTGGCAAAATTTCAGAGCTGCAAACCTTTTCTCAAGTCTAATGTGGTTTTTACGGACTTGAATTTTAAGTATCCATGCTTGGCTGACATGGGGAACTTTAATCTTATGTTTACAAGAGAAAAACTAAATAGACAGAAGTTCCTGTCACTTTTCTTCAGTTTTATTGTATTCAACATAATTTTGGATACCTCTATGTTTCCTGTGTGCCTGAATCTTCAATAACAGCTCATGAGTTTGTCTTAAATGTCTGAGAGCACACCAGTGAAAGTTTTATGTGGATGTCAGATCAGCAGTTAGGGCTGAAAATCCGACTTTGAGCTGTCCTCAGGCTATCTGGAGTTATAGTTTGAGCTGGTAAAAGAAACTTCTTCAATTGGCTATCTCAGTTTCGATAGTAGTGAATCCAACGTTCAGTAGGAATTTGTATACAAGGCGTGCCACTGCTGCTGAACTAAGTGGCAGAGTACCTACATATAGATTGAAGCCCTAGTTGCTCGAGTCTATGTTTAGTAGAAGAAAAGTATCAATGTTGATGAACTTATAAAAGAGGGGAAGAGTAATTTAAATCCATGATAAAAGTAAGAAGAACAGCACAGAAATAATACCTGAGTAATTAAAATAAGAGTGAAAGGGTACAGAAGAAGTAAAGCGGAGACATAAGACGGTATCAGCTCATCCTTTTATATTTTTGAGTATTTCAAAACCTCTTGAGTGTCAAGGGATAGTGGAAAGTGACAAATACGAAAAAAAAAAACCAACACCAAAGCCTAGTAAAAGGCATAGATCATAGCAGACACTTTGGGTATTTGGGTCTTGGAAACAAAGGTCACCCTGCTTCCTTTCCCAAATGCTAGCAGAAACTTTTCTAAGAGCGCAGCAGTTTTATTTTCAAGGGCCTCTTGTCAGTGATTGACAAGGTTTCTGCCTCCAGATTTCTTCTGTAACCATGTTTAAAATCTTGGAGCTTGCATTCTGGCACTTGTAATGAAAATTCAGCAGAACTCAGGGAAGCTGAATATCCACCAGTGGGTTTTCCGTAGAATATAGTAGTTATCACTGCACTTGGCAGCAAAATAAATATAAATATTTTTTTATTTAGCATATATTTACAGTATTTTTATTTTTAACATAGCAGACAGATACTATTGCACTTGCTGAAATATTATTGTTCCAAAGGGGTATTATAAGGGTCTGTTACACAAGTATATGGTTTTGTCAACAAGTGTGATACCATGGGCATTGAAGATATCACTTACTCAAAAATGTGGAGTAAAAACCCAAATTACCTTTCTTGCTCATCTGTGTCTTTTCATCCACTAATTTGGTAGCTGTTATTACCTCCCATTTCACATATGGATAAAGATGGGAGTGAGAGTGCGGCAAGATAGGAACCAACTGACTTTCCCAAATTCACATGGTTGGTAGAATCTAATATATTGGTTTAAGATTCCCTTCTATTCTTTTGGCAGCAAAAAACAAAGCATGTATTTGAGGTAGATCTCTACTGTATCATGAACTTAAAAAAAAATCCGAATTATATCAGAACTAAAACACTGAGATAATGATCCTTTGCCACCTGTACACTTGTACAAAGACCAGAGCTGTGTGCCCAGGAGCATGATTACCCTATTTGCTCTATGTGTCCACAGACATTTAATCATGTCTTCCTGATCTTTTATGTCTGTGGCTTGTTCAGTGGTCACAGCGTCTTTCTTACAGGACAAAGATCTGGTCAAGCCTTCATTGAATTCAGAAGAGGTTTTGCCATTGATTAAAGTGAAAGGAGTGCTTTCCTAAATGAACATAAAAGCTGAACTAATCTCTCCCCTCATAGGTCACTCGGGCAGGTCAGGCTTGGAGCACTCTAGTGGGAAAGCTTGCGCTATTTCATATTTCACAGTAGCAGTCCTGTGAATAAGTCAATGAGTTCAGTCTCTGGGACATTCAGTCTAATACCTTTCAAGATAACTAAATTCACTTTATAAGTGAATTTATAGCTGGAATTTAAATGTCTTCAGTCCATCACTGAATGCTTTGTTCAACAAATTGCAGAAGGGAATCTGCCCGTACTGCACAAAAAATGTGGACATTAAAAAAACCCAAAAAAGCAAACCAAAACAACAATTTGAAACCATTTTTCTTCCCTCCTGCTGGTTTCTCTGAAGTCACTAGACAGAATGTTTGAAAGACATGGGTAAAAGGAGAAAAAAATGTTAGTGTTGGTGAATGCACTGAGATCTCATCTAGGTCGTGCTTGAGTAACTGACGTCTAACCTTGGCAAGTGAAGGAGCAAAAACATGACAGCAGGGTTAAAACTCAAGACCTTATAGCACAACTGAGACACTTCTCATGTTTAATGTTTTCAGGATTCTCCAGTGTCTAATCAACAGAAATAACCTGCAGGATTCAAAGGGCAAAGCTCAGCATCTTTATGTCAATTTGGTCGTCTGTTTTCCCCAGCTCTGTCACAGTGGATTTTTACCAGACAGACCCTGCAGTGCTCTCAGCACTTACCACACACACAGAGATTAATCTTCATTTTCCTCTCATTTTTCTTCTGTACTACATTGCCATCGGAAAGCTTGAACCAAAGGCTCTGGAAGACCCTTTTTGAGAAACTGAATGTCACAAGAAATGGCAATTCCTGATCTTTTCCAAGGAATTAACACTAAGAAGCAGGTTACATCTCTAAACATGTGTGACCTATCTTTTCAAATCTTTACCATACTTGCCTTTTCTAGGACTGGTATGTCTTAATACAGCTATGACAAATAAAAAAATGAAATCAGAAAAGAAACATGCAGGTGATCCTTAGTGATTTATAATACCAAAGATGAGAGATGACTGTAATAGATTAATAGGCAACATGATGGCAGGTGAAATATTATGTCAATAGCAACAAAATTATGTACAATTGGAAGAATAATTTCTTATTCTAGTGCATTTTCTTTACATAAAAATAATTGAGGAAAATAAAGATCAAGCACTGTTGTGGAGTTTGGGTTACAATATTCAGTAGTCAAAAGTAACAACTAAAGGTACTAGATATTTAATTCCTATTTACTTGCATGATATAAAGGAAGTCTACACTATAACTGCCTCATACTCTAGGTAATAGGAGAGAATTTTAGCTATGGGTGTGAAGGAAAGAGAAGCTGGTTAGGTGAATATAAATGCATGTACAAAAATTTCTTGTACTAGGAAAAGATGAGATTCTTTAGATCTGAGAGAGAAACAAGTAGTAGAGCATTTTGGTGCCTCAGAAGGGATGTCATGAGAATGTGACAAAAGAAATTGCATCCCTGTTAGTTGATTATCTGTAGAGGTCTATGGCTTTTTGCTGTAAAAGGTGCAGCAGACTTAGACACAGAAGAGTCTGGAAGCAGTTTGATACATCTCTAGGTTTGAAAAAAAGTAGACTCTGTTGCAATATGAAATGTCAAGATATCAATAAAATATAATAATCTTCATTAGTGTTATATGATAATGCAAATATTTCACTGACAAACAACAGATCCAGGAACAAAAGAACAACCCTTTCATTTTTTACCTATTCCACCTCTCACAGCGAAAGAGAACTTCTATCAATAAATGTTGTTGAATATATATAAGGAAATAAAGAGATTATTTGTCCAAGTCTGGATGTAGCTTCCTTTGGCTGTTTCTTTATTGACATAATAGATGGACAGATGTCTACAAAAGCACAGAAAAGGGTCAGTTGAGGGCAAAGGAATTTAAAATTGTTTATTTGAATCAAGTTTTCTTAATATTCTTTCTTCTGTATGGTTCTGATCCAATATCTCCTTGTCCCCTTGAAAATAAGTTTTTCAAATATTTTTCAACTATGCGTAAGTCCATTGGGTTTTTTAATACGTAACCATCCAAAGGCATTAGTAGGTCAATAGTCATGGCTACTGGCTATTTCTCCTTGGTTCTCCACCAGCCATATTGCATTTGTCCTGTTTTCTTTTAGCCTGGACTCTGCACTGTCACCTGCCCTTCTGTTTCAAAGTGCACGATCTTCCCATTTGATTGCTCATTTATCCAGAGACCAAGAGTTTTCCTTGCAGATTTGGAAGACAGAGGTAAAATCTTTTTGAAGCTTTCTGAGCCAGTGAGACTGAAAAATTCATTATGTGTTTGACTCAGGAAGAGCATGACCAGGATGAAAGCCTTCTAGTCAGTGTATTTCGTTTCAGTGGGGAAATTTGTGGCAAAATAAGTTACTTCACAATGGTTTAAGATGTCTGTTTTACAACAGACATGTTTAAATGGGATTTAAATGTTGATTACTTGGTATAGGTAAGTTCAGTAATTAGAATTCTTCATGAATGTTTGCCATTTTTGGGAATTATTTGTGACTTTATTTGCCCTTTTTTGATAGTTTTCTTGATTAAAAATCATCAAGCCTCTAACGTTAGTGTGAAAAATCTACTGTTAAAGAAAAAACGATAGATAATAATGATGGATTTTTGGTATCTAATCACGATTGAAAGAAAACTGATTGTTCACATGTCAGCAGCACTTCTGTCAAAAGTTTATTATTACGCTAAGCATGGGTGAGGCATTTGCCAATGAAATACAGCTCATTCTACACCACTGTGTGGATTTCATCACTGCTTTTGTTATGAGTGTTGATGTACTCCCAGTGCTTCCATTTCTGTTGTACTTTTGATAGTTGGTGATGGATGGAGCAGAATACCATTACTTAACAGAGTGAACAGACATGCCACACAATTTTAGAAGTGAGAATTCATTTAAAGGTGTTTGCTTTTCAACACCACAAAAGGCAGCTAATCTTCAGAACTTTTCAGGACACACTTAATACTCATGCTTAACCACAGACAGCATACTGCAAATTGTTAGGGAATGCTAAGATGTACTATAGCCTGTAATAGCTTCATGTTCTGGGAGCTTTACACTTCTTCCAGTGAGTAAAGCTATTTTAAGCAACGCAATAAAAATACTAACCTTAGAAATCTCAGCTCCCAATGAAATGCATGTTAAATTTATTTATGGAGTGCATGGAAACCATATGTTCTGCTTTTTCTCATAAAAATGGCAAGAAAGGAATGTAACTTTTTTTTTATTTTATATGTTAAAAATTCATGGCTCAACTGGCTTTTCATATTGTCTCCCAACAAGCCTTCAGAAATCCATTTTTGTCCCTGCACCTCAAAGACCAATTGGCTGATAGACAGAGACACTTGTGAAAGCTGCAGATAAATTAATAGCAGAGAATGTGCCTGAGGACCATGCCTGGCTGCTCTCGAAATCCTTCTGAAGCCTGAATTATTTGTATTAAGATAGGCCAACACTCAGGCCTCTATGAGTCAATTCTTTGTAACAGTTGCCAATATTTTTATACCTGAGAGAGCAGCTTCATTCTTTATTATTGCTCAGGAATCAATACTCCCATTGCCCTCACAAAATGCTATACAAGCATTATTGGCATTTCACTTGGCAGCGAAGGGTATCAACATCAATCTCACCAACTGCACACTTCGCTAACCTTGTTCCACCTCTCCAGCACAAATCTGTATTCAGTCTGCATTGTCCTCTCCTGCTCAGTTTAAGTGGGAATCCTCAGTGAAGCTGACACCTTCTGAGATGAGGAAATAGAAAGACATTATATAGCCACAGAGAACATTTTGCTTTTTGTGTGAAGTAAGGAGTACATGGAAGCTCTGACTGTGACTAAAATACGATTTGAAAAACAAAACAAAAAAACCCCAACCCCAAAAAACATTGCTACTGGTAGACTTTCTAAAAAGAGTCAAATCTAGATCCAGACAGCATTTCTGACCCAAAAATCTACTATGGGGTGTAGGATAGTTTTTCAATGGTTATGAAATCCTTTTGAAATAACAGCTCTTAATTCACAAATAGTCCTATGTTTTGGAGCTAAGTGATGTATTTCCAAACAAATGAACAACAGTATATACTACAACAAAAGGAAGGCTCTTTGAAACAGCAGCCACATTTTGCTCTAATTGTGTACAGCTGCACCAGTTTGATATGCCAGTTCAGTCTCAAAGATTTGCATTCAACATGTAAATTCAGCTTTAAACATGTGATTTCTAGACGTAATCTAAAATAAGAATTGTTCAAAGCATCCTGTCTCTTGCAGAGCTTTGTGTCACTACAGATTACAATAGAAGGTAGTTTGTTCAAATAACACCAGAATAATGTCAGTGAGAGCACCATTAATAAAATAATAACCCCTTCAATGTATCTTCTTTAAAAGAACAGCATGCTCTTATTCTGCTTTTTTTCTCACTCTTTGGTGTTGAATCTATGTATGCCTTCCTCTCTTTTATGATTATGGCTCAGCTTATCCTCAGGCAACGAACTACTTCCAAAAAATAGAACAAATAATTTTTGGGCAGGAGGATTATTTGGACAGTATAGGTTGTGAGGTCATGACATATTGAGGTTATATATTCATGTTAATAACAGTCAGGATTTTTCAGATTGCATTTGATTTGGTAAGAGGCACAGGTATGAACTTCTCACCAGGAGAAAAATGTTTGACTTTTCTTGTGTTGCTTGATATAGCTTCCTGATATTGGCAACTACCAAGGATAAAATATCTTTCCAGTCCTGTTTTTTCCCATCTAGTGCCATCTGATTATATATTCATCCTCAAAATATATCTAACAAGTATTTTAATTCTATATTTTACTTGAATCTAAACTTGCTTATTTACTGAGTTTTCTTTTGGTTTTTGTTTAGCCTACATTTAGACACTGGAACAGCTCCCCAGGGCAGTGGTCACAGCACCAGCCTGACAGAGTTCAAGAATCATTTGGACAATGCTCTCAGGCACATGGTGTGACTCTTGGTGTCCTGTGCAGGGCCAGGAGTTGGACTTCATCAACCTTGTGGGTCACTTCCACCTCATATTCTGTGACTCTGCGATCTTTTGTGGGAAGCTTAACTACAGGAAGCATTACTGTGTTCCAGTAATCAATTTCTCATTGTTTATATGCAGAAAATGGATAAACTGAGTGAGGTCTGTACTGCACCACTCCTAAAAAGTGAGACAGGGATAAATATTACCTCTGACAGGAATAATTTAGGAGCATGTAGAAAGGGGATGAATAACAGTCAGAGGTAGGGAAGTCTCTCTCTGATCACAATAGTGTTCATTTAAACAGCAAAAAAGTACTAGCACTGTCCAAGTAAACAGCAGGAGGATGGGAAAGGGAGAGGAACTGTAAACATCTGTCAGTATAACTCAAACACCAAAATAACGAACAAGGGACAAGGGAAATATCAGAATAAATTTCTTGTGTACATCTGGCAAAATACTGATCTTTCATCAGTCTGAATTGCATTATTATTTTAATTATTATTGTTATTTAAAAAACAATGCTTGATATGAAAAGAATATTTTTCACACTTTAAGCAAATAAATATTAGAGGTAACAGCATGGTAACGGTAAGTACTGCTTTTTCCATTTCTCTTAAGAGTACTTATTGTAGCAGTGTTTTGCATGTGTTGGAGGTGGATTCTATCATTCCTTTCAAACTGTTCATATAATCCATACAGCTAATAAAAGAAATGTGTTTTGTTTGTTTCATTACTTGGTCAGTTGATTATTTTGGGGTTTTTGTGGGTTTTTTGATGGAGTTTGTTTGTTTGTTTGGTTGTTTGTTTTTGCTTGTTTGTTGGTTGGTTTTGGTTTTTTGTTTGGTTTGGTTTTTGGGGTTTTAATTTACAGAAGCCTGCTATAGCCTTTAATCTCATTCTGCGGTCCTTTTTCTCTCCTTCTGTGTAGCTCAGGTACGTGTAATTGTTCGTTCAAATCTCTTGTGGTTGTGGACAGACAAACTATTCATCACCTCAAAGGAAACCATGGGTGTCCCACACATTGTGGTGTTAGTTTCTAGGATTCAAGGTACTGTTGTGCTTTCAACATACTTGTACAGTGGCTGCAAAATGGCAGTCTTGATATAAAACCAGAAATATCTCTCATATCTATTTGTCAGCAGCATGAAGAGCCATGACATTGCTCATCAGGCCTCTGCATGAGACTTTTGATACCAATATTATTCTTGCGCTTAGACAGGGTCCTGTTTTACACTGTTACGAGAACTTCTGTCTCTGAACTACTTTCTGACAAAGTGAGGGGCTTTAGTTCTGCAAGGCTCAAGACGGCAATATGAAAAGCGTAAAGCAACAAACACACTTAACAGTAACAGCAGTGTGAAAAGAACACCACCACTACAAATTGAAACCAAAGCAGATGGAAGTTTATGTAGGTATTTAAGATCACACACGTGGTAAATCCATAAATGTGGAAAAGCAATGAGATGTTCCTGTATAGCCTGTTTGAAGTTGTTACGGGTACAGAACAATGACAAAAACTGAGATATTTATTGAGATGTGAGATTTTAAAATTCACACCTTGGGACTCTAAGTAATACATTTATGAAACAGATCATTTTCATGCAAAATGGAAAGCTTGACAAGAAAACTACTTCTTTTTGTCATCCGTCATGGGGCCACTGCTGAACAAATTGTTTGAGGTTTTTTGTTGTACTTTATGCAGGTACAAATTTGGTACATTTTGTTGTTAATACTATCATTTCTTGGAAGAAAAAACCAAATTTCTTAATGCCATAGTCATTATATTGAATAAACATCACCAATTGGTTACAGCTGCAGTCTATTCTTCTCTCAAACCGTAGTTCATGTTCTGTTTGATTTTAGAAATTTATTGGTGAAAGCAAACCAATTTTTTTGTCTCTCAAAGAACGTGTTTTTTAAGAGGATTCAAAAAAGAAAACTGTTCCAAAGGCTATAGTGTCATGGTTTGACATTGGCCGAACGCCAGCCCCACCACCACTACCAAAAACCAGACCATGCAAAACCAACACATAAGCTATAGTTAGAAGATATTTACCAGCATACTGGGAAAAAATCACCTAAAAGTAAATATAAGAATAAAATTAAGTGATTAAAAATTGTCTTTTGAAACAGTGTCTGGGATGTGAATAAATCATGTATTATTTTTATTTTAGCATAGTTAGTAATTAATAATGTATCTCTGCTTTGGTTTCTTAAAGAAAGGTAAAAACATTTTTTCTCTGTAATCAATTTGTCTTTATCTGTTGGTTTCTTAGGAAGTGGCTATTTTATGCTTTATGGAAAGATTGAGTGCAAAATGTGGGGAGAAGGTCTGACTACCTTTTGAACAATGTTTTTGTTGGCAGAGTCTGTTTACAGAAAATCCTGTGTTCAGAAGGGATTCCTTGCGCTTGCAGGTGATATTTTGAGTTGCATGGGACTGTTTAAGCTGATCATGATGCTATGACATCTAAAGAGGAAGGGGAGAGGAAAAGATATGACTTTTAATGTTGTTTGCAGCTAGTTCAGTGCTCATCGTGAAATGATTTTGTGTTCAAGCCGTTCAACAGGCATGATGAGGGTGATAATCAGACTTTGTTTTTAGATTCCTTTTAGCTTTATTGTAGAATAATTTAATCAAAATACATTTTTATTGTCATTTTACTGTCTCTGCCTGCTCTTGTTACTGCTTTAATTTCCTGAAAGGGAGATGTATGACATCCTGTGGGCATCAGTGGTAGCTTTCAATTGTCAGTTTGTGCTCTTTGAAATCATTTTCATTTCACGAAAAGAACTTATTGTGAGGAAATAGAAGTGATTATCTGACTGAGAGCTGGGGAGAAGAATCCTTTCTCTTAACACTCTCTGATTTTGTGCTGATACAGCTAGAGGGACTCAAACTGAAAAATTATGAGTGTACTTTATCGTGTGGTTTCATTAGCAAGGAAGGTTGGTCCTGGTTGAAGGCTGGGATACTGCACCTGGGGACATCTTACTCAATCCCAAGTCTGTCACATGTGATTTATCAAGGCAGTTGTGCCAAGGTTTTCTCCCTAACATTTTCTGTCCTGTTTTTTCCAACTCTTGAGTTCTTTCAAGTATTGCCGTAATCTACCAACCTCTCACTTGACTGTGATTTGCTAGGTTATCACTTAGGACAGGGATTTACCAGGTTTTAGACACCTGGAAGATGTGGCAAATGTCTACGATGCAGGTACCAAATTCACAGTACATCAGCAAGGCATACATTGGGTCTTCATGCCTTAGATTTAGCAATGCTGGTGGCTCTGCCTCATGCTATTTTCAAGTATAGTATCCAAATTTCTTTATGGTCCAATGTCTCTTAGAGGTTCTATACATTTCAGTCATAAAATAATTATCTTTTTTTTCCCACCAAATTTGTCATGTATGTATTGCTCTTTCCACCAAATTTGTCCTGAGAATGGTGCTGTCACTTTCATTTTTTGTTGTGCTAAGATACCTCTAAACACAAAGGAGTCACAAGGAACATAGATTTACATAGGCTGAGGTTTGCAAATCACAGTAGCCAAAACCTAGTTATACTTGGGTTGGGTTTTTTTCCAAAACTGGTGGAAAAGCCAATACCCTGTGGCTCCAGTGTTGTGGGAGCAGCTTCCTGATTAGTGCTTATTTAGTGTTGTGTCATCAGATTCCTTGCAGTGGGTGTAGTTTCACACACTGCTCAGTCAGTAGGGCAGCTCAGGCGCATGGGAACTAGAGGAAATAAAAGCATGCCTAACTCACATCAGACAAGTCTGGGTATATTAATGAGAGCTGGAATTAGTATATCCCTGGGTAGGCTTTACTTCAATAGAAATTAATTTAATAAGTTTATTAAATAATAAAGTTTCAGTTGGAGGTTTTTTAGACTTGCTTAGACAGCAATGCAAGTCTATGTGCAGCAGTTTTCACTTTTCTCTTCATTGTTGATTTTTAATGGTGCAGAAAATGAATAAAAGTAGGTGTACAAATGATAAATGCCTGGCTGTTTGACACATAGCCATCCAATAAGGGTTTCTGAATCATGTCTGCCATCCTTAAAAGTAGAGTTTCTTAAACACATAAATAATACTGTCAGAGGAGCTAATCACACTCTTCCTGTCAGCAGGTAACAGACAGCTATGTTAGGATGCAGGTTTTTCAAGATATCTTAACTGTTTTCAAAAGCATCTGGGGATGAGTATGTCAAGAAGACACTATGTCTCAGGACTTCCCACATGAAGGGGATTTGATTCTGGTTTTGGTTTCGCACCAAGATGTGAACATAAGCAGTTATCACGGATAAACTCTTTTGCTCATATCACAGAAACTTAGCTCATGTCTTTAGTCTTAAGAACTATTCTTTACATTTCAAAACTTAATTGATTTCATACTTGGATGAAATATGTAGGTCCTGTCAGAGATGCTAAATATCTGAAGGTCCATCCTGTGACATTTATTGAAAGATCTGTATTTGGCATTTTTTGAAAAGGCAGATAATTAATGCTAAACATTCTGTAACACTGATTTTGAAAACAAAAAGATAAATACTTGAGGTGTACTTCATTCTTTTACAAGATTAGAAGTGGGAAAGTGGAAAGGGCTTTTCATAGGGATGTGCAGTGCTATCTGACACCAGATTAGTTCTAGCAGTCAGAATGATAGCACAATTCACAAAATGTGTGTTTTTGTTTGATTGAAGGCTAGGTTACCGGATTGCTTCCAGCCTGCTGAGGTTACATCTCCCCAGTTCACTTCCCCTGAAGAACAGCGGGCACAGTCCTGAACAAGTGCTGTTTGTCACATGGGTGAATGACAGACATCAAGAGCATAGTAATCACTGACCTTCTTGAAATATTTAACTATTAAAAGTGTTAACATATAAGGGATCTATTCAGCTATTGTAAGTATCATTGCCGCGCATGTGAGCTCCCAGGGGATGATTATGGCATTGTAATTATTTAGCCATTACTTTTCTTTCAACAACGGGATATTTTCACAGAGCAGGATGAGTCCTCCTGTGCCTCTTGTCTTAGTAGTTGAAGCCTTGTGCTGCTGGTGACAGTGCCGTCACAGCAGCATTCCTCATGTCCAGGGACAATCATTACCTTGATAACACTGGTCCTTTCAAGAATTCAGTTACATATTAAAAAATTGTACTTAAATGGCAATGAGACCATAGATAAATATGATACCCTTTAAATTTCTGGACTTGGTTTATGTTTGTTCGGGGGGTTTTAAAAATGAAATTAGGTAAAGTATATCAATTTAAGAACCTATATGTATTAAAAGAGACTTGAGGAAAACCAGTTTTTGAGAATCTTAAAAAACCACTTCTGTGGAAAATAACTGGTAACTTTTAAATCAAATTAGAAATTGATTTGATTTATAAGGAGAAGAGGAGGAGAAGGAATGCACGTTGTTTATAAATATATCCTAAGCAAGGGCATTTTTGTTGCATAGGAAGCTCAGATTAAGTCTAAGACTGAGCATTAACAAAGTAATGTGGTGCCTGCTGCTTTTAATAGTTTCTCTTTCTGCATGAAGAAATAGATCTTTGTGTAGAAGCTGCAAAAAAGGTGCAATGAAAGACGGAAACAAGGCATGCTCCAGTTTTTGTTGACCATATTAGTTTGTGAAGCCACTTTTGCAATCATTCATATCATCTTAGCAGAGTTTTTGCCTTGAGTTTTTGGGTTTTTTGCTGGTATATTTACTACTTTTAAGAATTTTGTCATTCAGATTTGCAATTCAAACATTTATTTATAACATGTGTGTTTGTCTTAGTCAAATCTTAGTGATTTCTGAAAGTATGACAATAATTAACAAACTTCTGCTGGCAGAGATTATCAGATGAGATATTACTTGTGATGCAGCTCATGGAAAATTCTGAGGTCCTACAACATTTCCTTCAGCAAGTTACAAATATTTTTACAATTTTTCATAAGTTACAAATATTCTCAAAATTTGAAATAGTTTTTTTTATTTTTGAACCCCTTTTGTTGTCACAAAAAATGAGTAACTATCCATTGCGTGGTGGTTCATGTAGTAGCTGTGTTATTGACTTTTACTAAACAGGTATTTTCCCCACCCTTTGACACAGATACTGTTAGTTTCCATGAGTAGTGCAGACGTTGGTGTAGCTCACTGAGAACCTAAATTCAAGTTCAACTGTAGCTGCTGTGTTTTTCTCCATTGTCACCATTTAGTTTGATTCAATAACGCCGAGATAAGTTGCAGTTTCTTGCCAGGATACCACAGATTTGAAGATAGGGAGGGCAAAAATTATTACTAGAAGGATTAAGTCATCTGGCTTTTACCACTTCTGGATGTGATTTGTGTAGCTTTAGGATTAGATAGTGAAAATGTGAGACATTGACTTGAATTGTGACTCATTTTGGCTCTCTTGAAAGTTCTGCCTGAAACGGTTTGTTGCTTCTGCACAGGTTGGAAGGTTTTACTCTATTTTTTTTTTCTCTCCATTCTGTGTTTTGTTTATGCAAGACTGGTGGGAAGGAAAGACTAAGTTTATTTGTCCCTGGGGAGATCACTCTCATTTCAGGTACCACTTTTGTTTCCTTTTTTTTTTTCCTTTTCTTTTGTTTGTATTTTCTTTAGCTCTGTTTTTGCTTAACACTGTGTTTTTTCTCCTGCTGTGACCAGTTGCACATTGAATGCAGTCCTTGAGCCCTGATGGCTTAAGAGCAACTGTCTTTATTTTCCTCTTTCCACGTGATGGCAGAACGGAGCAACCAGTTTTTGGAGGCAAAGGAAGTGTGTGTGGTGGTAAAGGTGTTTTCTTCATTTTGAACTCATGCACTAGTATACAACAGAATGTGAAACCTCTCCTTCATTCTCTGTCTCTCTCTTCTTTTTCCCCTTCTCTCTTTCCTGTGGATAGTTTTCCCATGACTAGTCAATTTATTTCCACGCACCTTTTATTTGCTAAGTGCTTTCAGGGAATAGTTCTTAGGTCCAAAATCTCAGAGTGTCGGATATTGTTCTTTAACAAGTCCTGGATGCAAAACTGAAATCTACATGATGCATGTTTAAGCTGCTAAGGGATTTAAGTTTTTTGACTCGGTGGAAGCAGGTCATTCTACCTGCATTCCCCAATGTGATCCATGAGCAGAAGCCCATAGTTTCTTGCTCAAGAATTTTTGTCAGTGGTATCAAAGAGCTTTTTGAATGAGCCTTTGTGTTTGTTTGGTTGTTTCTTTGTGCCTAAGTCTCTGCACTGTCAACATCATGATCATATTACTGAAAGGAGTAATTTCTGTGTTGGGGAAATTAATTTTAATAGACTATATGCTATTTCTAAGTGCACTGAGTGCTTCATAGAAATCGCAAAAGAGAGGTGATGTCATTAGTGAGGTTATAACCAGGATGGACATGACACATCAAGTGCGGATTACGATGATGATTTAGTACAGGAACAAGAATATGTGCTTGATTTTCTAAAGCAGAGCTCTTCTTTGTAAGGGATGAAACAGTAGGAATTCAGTGAGGAAAAGATGCAGAAATCTGATAAAGATGAACCGTGAAAAGCAGGTCAGCAACTCTGTGACAGATTTTTAAAGTTCCGCTTAGATAATTTCTACACCATTTTCTGTCCTCTCTTCAAAACTGGGTGACAAAACAGAAGCATGAGAGAATTTCTGAAAATTTGAGGCATCTAAATGACTAAAGTTTGCACACTGACGCAGGTAATTAGAGGAGCTAGTTTTATCGCATGGGTTATATAGAGAATTGTGTAGCTGAAAGAGATTAATTCAGAGTGGAATGCTAATGGCAAACAATTTGGTAAGCTTTTTATTCTGGCTGAATAGGAGGCATGATCTACCCATATCTTCCACTCTACCTGGGTAAATGGTAAAAAGCTTCAGAGAGTGCATGTGCGTGCACGTGTATGGCCCTAGGGTCTAGGGCATTGTAAAAACAAGAAATGTTTAATGCAGCGTCTGCTAGCTATATTAATTATTCCGAGGATAGCTCCTTGTTTCATGCTCCTGTCATGGACTTCTACAGGTAAACTGTAGTCACAGGCGCTGAGTTTGTTCTCTTTGCTCTCATTCCAGGGCTTTCCTATGGAGGAAGTGTACAATTAGTGTAAACTGGGGATTACACTGTCATGTGAACAGATGGACATACGGCATTGCCCATGTCAGACTGATACAAAATTTATAAGATTCTGCTGAAATGATCTGTGATGAATATATAATGCTAGAGCTGCCAAGCAGTTAGCCAGAAAAGCCAGTGCATTGCTTCAAATGTGTGTGGCTCCAAGTCTGGCTCTGCTTCTCTGTTACCTTCATAAGACCCTGATAACTTTCTTGTCTGCTGACACTAATCATCATCATATCTAAGTACTATTGATCTTTTAGGGTCTGCCAGTCATCTTTATGTGGCATATACTGTCGCCACAAAGCTTTATGTTGTAAAGTTTTACCTGAAAATAAGGCTATTAGCTGTTGGTTTTAAGATCTGTCAAAGTCTATTTCTTACTTTCTAATGCATAGTCTTTCATATAATGTGTGATAACTGTCATGAGGTACCAGCAACCTGAATACATATGCAGAAAAGGGGAAAAATAAAGTATTAATAGAAAAGAAATGCTGCAAATTCTTTTCTTCACTGTATGATTTTTTTTTGCTTTGATTCTTTAAAAGTCTTCAGAAAGGGAATATGTACTGTCAAATGGAAGCTGCAGTGCTTCTATGTCACATAAAGGTGGAAATCTTCCCATTTTTACACCACAGCCTGTGAGTTTAAAAGAAGAAGCTATATCACTGCAGAATTTATTTTCCCTAATTCACACATATATGTTTTGGTTCTGTTGAGTATGCGATACTTCAGATCAGAAATTTGGTAATGAATTACCTCATTGATGTATATGCACACCAGGAGCATATTTGGCAGATTTCTAGTAACTCTTACAAGCATAAAATGAGCCTAATTGGTCTTTGATGTATGATAGTTTTCACACTGCTAACACGTGACTATTTTTTCTAACTTACAGTGGTGAATGACAGAATTCCATCATGATTTTTTTCTACAATGATGTGTTCCCATAAAAACATAGGAAACAGGATAGACTACAGGAACAAGACTAGAGTCTTGATTGATTATAGTGAGTCAACTAATTTATCAGAATTTTAAATTAATGTTTAATGAGAAGCCCTGTGAAACTTTTGAGTTTTACTACAAAATTGTCAAACTTATTAAAGCAGTTGATATTTGCAGTAAATTATATTTTTGTTGTTGTTCTTTTCACTGTATTGTAGAAACTGGCTCTCTCGGGCTTTTTACTCTCCATAATTCCTTAATGTCTCTTTTTCTCTTCTCCTGCCTTGTTTGTCTTTATTCCATGTGATGGTCTAAATGATTGGAAAGTTATTTTTCTGAATGTGCTTGCATTTAGTGATTGAGGTTTTCAAAGTTATTAAGGATAAATGGGTGCATGATTTCCAGCAGAATTATTAAGAACTTGTGATTAATCTCTAGCTTGTGATTTGTTTTCAGAAAATATAATTATTATTGTATATTTCATGCCAGATACATTAGCACCTAATAATTTATGGTGGAGGTGTTATATTTGGGATACCACTGACTCTCAAAAGATCTGGATTTTTAATTTCATGATCTTATGCTCCTCTACCCATGGTCTGAAATCTGAAAGCAACCCATGCCTTCTACAAGCACAGAAGAGGCTAGTGTGTATGTCTCAAACACTGATAGCTGGCTAGTCATGGAGCCAACCAAGGACTGTTGGTAAGAACATGCCATGAAAAAGAACACGGCTTGACAGGAAAAGGGGGCCATACAGAGGTAGTGCAACACTTTCCTGGGACAAACCTCTTTGTTCCAGTTCCTGGAGAAAAGCACAACACAGTACAGCACACATGCAGAAATGAGGTCGACTCAGTAGTGGGAGCATCAAGACCATTAAGGTCCTGAAGCCCTTGAACCTATTTCCAAAAAGGTTTAGAAGAATGAACTGTGCATGATAACTAATTTGCTTACTAGCATAAGTGAAAAATTCAGCTCTGGAGCAGGGAAACTTACACATAAAAAAATGCTTCCCTGAGGACCCTGAACACTCCATCAACAGCATCAATGCTGGAGCCAGGACTGGTGATCTTTGTTTCTTCCTGTCTCTCTTTCTCTCTTTAATCTCTCTCTCTCTCTCCCCCCTCTCTTACCCTACTCCTTATACAAAACCCTCTGCCTTTTCTACTACAAGAGAAGGGACTAATGTACCAATTTCCATGCTGTGTGTATAATTTACTAATAAAACTTTATAAGCTTTTGCAGACTCTCTGACTTGTGTTGTTCCTTTTTGACCCTGAGCATTTGCACATCTGCTCCCCTCCCCTCCCCTCCCCTCCCCTCCC
>VZTG01002530.1:28708-31208 GCA_013397845.1 Melanocharis versteri
CAGGACTGGTGATCTTTGTTTCTTCCTGTCTCTCTTTCTCTCTTTAATCTCTCTCTCTCTCTCCCCCCTCTCTTACCCTACTCCTTATACAAAACCCTCTGCCTTTTCTACTACAAGAGAAGGGACTAATGTACCAATTTCCATGCTGTGTGTATAATTTACTAATAAAACTTTATAAGCTTTTGCAGACTCTCTGACTTGTGTTGTTCCTTTTTGACCCTGAGCATTTGCACATCTGCTCCCCTCCCCTCNGGCTGTGAATGCTGTCAGGAAACTAAGACTGTGAAGCCTTGGGAGTATGAGTAACAGAAATGTACAATAAGGCCTCATTTCTGAGCTCAGATCACTGGGTCAGTTGCTGTGTTATTGAACATCTCCACCATGAAGTGGTAGGTGGTCAGCTTGATTCATCACACCTGATTTTGTGACGCTCGCAGAAAATGCTGGTACAGTGACTCTTGGCTGGGAAGTGCATATTGCCACATGAGCTTATGGGCATCATAGAGGGCAGGGGAATTGAATGGCCCAGATTTAAAACCAGAGTGATCAGAATAAGATCCTTATTCTGCTAATGGAAATGTGTAAGCTAATATTTTTTTAATACTGCAGTATAGCAAAGAGAAATACAGTGAAAAATAATTACATTCAACCTAGATAGAAACTGGAAGGGAAAATGTATAAATTCTCCAGAAGTCTTGGGAAGATATAGATTGGGAGAGTAAAATTCTGCTTTCTGTCATACCTTTTCTTTCATGATTATTATGATGAAGAAGTTTACTGGGCACGTAACTGAGCAGTGGCAGAGTTTGCCTGGAGAGGTTGTAGAGTCTCCCTCACTGGAGATATTCAAGAACCTTCTGGACAAAATCCTACGCCATGTGCTCTAGGATGACCCTGCCTGAGCAGGGAGGTTGGACCAGATGACCCACTGTGGTCCCTTCCAACTCGTCTGATTCTGTGATTCTGTGATTATGACATGCCTAGTATAAATAATTTCTTCATAGATTTGGGGTTATCTACACCTAATCCCAAATAATCTAATATTTACTCCAATACAAAAACAATCTTCTATTTTAGAGTTAGGTCAAGACCTGCATTTAACTAAGCCCCAAGTTTTTATTTTTTATTACTCTCTGAGTCAAGGCTGAAAGTATTTAACAGCTGTGATGATTACAGATCAGCCTCCAAGGCCATTAGAAGAACACCAGCATCAATACAAGAACAAACTAAAACAGGGAGCTTCTTCTTTAATTTGGACACATGCATTTTTTCTGAATCAAATCGCCAAATCGCTCTCAGACTGTCCCAGAATCTTCCCGGGAGGCAACTTCAACTGCATGCATGTACGTACACCAAGGAAAAGCAGGGAGGCAGAGGAGACCCGGAGGTGGAAACCTAATAAATGAAAAGGTCTTACATGATCTAAGATACCAGACCCATTTGCAAAGCCTGGTGAGCTGACTTCATTATTGGCTGCCTCAGGTTATCTGGGTAGACAGTGACAGATCATTTTGTAGGGCCTGAAGGGAGCCAGATCAGTCTGCTTAGAAAAACAAATAAATCCAGGACTGAGACTGAGTTTAAAAAAGATTTACAAGGCTCACTGGAGCATGTGGCCCTCTCGAGAGGATTTTGGCTGCTGGCCCTGTATGGTTACCCTGCTTCACAATTGCTGCAATCTGAAAAGTGAGTGAATTGTTTTGTTCTGATTGCAGGAAGTTTGGTTTTGTTTTGTTTTGTTTTGTTTTTTATTAACATCTGCACAGTAAATGGACAACAAACTGCATATAAAAAGACGAAAAAGGAAGGATCTTTTACAAAAAGATCACATAAAAGAAATCATAAATCTTTTGATGTCTGACCTTTTAGTTATAGATTTCCAGGGACAGATTGAATAAACAAAACTCATCAAATTGTTGAAAGAGTTATGTCTTCCATTCTCTGTAAGAACAAAAGGCAACTGCTCTTCTAAGTAAGATAGAAAAGAAAACACAGAGAACCATTAGTTTTTAAAAAACAGACACTTGAAATCTACATAATGTATTAGAAATTAAAATGTATCTTTTCTTTATTAACAGAGCCTTTAATTAATCTTAAGAATTAATGTTCAGATACAAGTTAGAATTAGTGAAAAATGTCTGATGAAAGGTCTAATTATGGTTGTTCTCCTTTAACCTATGTGAGATCCAGGAAAAAACACAAAACCAAACACAGGAATTAGTGATAGAACATGTAGGATGATGTGGTGGGCTGCACAGAGTTTAATTTTACTCTTTTGCTGTTGATTTATTTTGACTTCTATTTACATGATTCGTAAGCTCCAGAGAAACACAGCCTGCACCTAATTTCCATATAGTCCAGAGCAGTAGTCAGTAGAGACTTAGTAGCTGTCATCCCTCACTAGAACGAACAAAAATAGAGGAAAAAGGTGGGGAAAAATTCTAAGAAAAAAATAACAAAAACAGTGGCATTGGATATTAGGAGCAATATCCATGCTCTC
>VZTG01002530.1:36208-43310 GCA_013397845.1 Melanocharis versteri
GGTTGTTAATTTTGCTTTGTAAGCACAACTAGTAATTGACTTGAATGACGGGTAAAGACAATTACGGTTATCCTGCTCCCCCACCTCCTCTGAGACACTCATCTCTTCAGCTGTGGTGTAGCCTTTCAAAGAGCTGAAACAGCAATTATCATTCCTGAGTGATCAGGAATATTCTGAAGAATAACAGAAATTTTGTAGTGGTATCATAAAAATATTCTTCTTGAGAGATCCAGCAGGAAAATGGATGTCCCTTCACTTCTTCCTGCCTCTTGTGCTATTATGTGCTTCTCTTCACCTTCAGTGTGGTAGCTGCTTGGTTAAGTCACTGTGACTGTTGCTCTGCTTCATCAAAGGGAGAATCCTGTGTTGGAGAATGGCTACAAACCACTGGAAATATGGGGTTGGAATACATCCCTTGTTAATGATTAAAAAGTAACACCACTTGTAGTTTCTGAAAATAATCAAGAGGAAAAGTAGTCACCATATGACAAATGCATTGCCACCATAGAGAAATGTGGCAAGCTCTGTAGTAAAATCTTGGCTATGTCTTCTTTCCAGAGATGTAACAATCCCTTAACTTTTGTTTAATTCACACTTGCCACTTCAGTAGATAAATATACATAAAATTGTGACTAATAGTCTTCTTCTTTCTTGATTGTGTCTGTTGATTTAACTCCTTGATCTCTTGATGTCATTGGTCATGGAGCAAAGAAAAAAATTGATTCTCAATACTGATTTTAGTTATGCATTAGAAAATCTCTTCCCTCCGTCATCAAGTTTTAACATTCACCTATGCTCTGATCTAATATTTTACAAAGAAAGGGAGTCTGAGTTTGCATATGGTGCTGCTTCTCTCTGTCTACAGGAGAACATTTTGTAATTAGAGATCATTCTACAGAGAAACATTTAGTCATGTGATGTTGTTAACCAGCTCACCCATGACTAACTTATTAAAATCAGTTTTCTAGTGTTAAATTTTCCTTTCACCTTTAAAATATCTGTAAAATTTTACTGTGTTCTACCTCTTTCTTAATCTTTCCACTGGGTGTACTAGAATCACATCGTTTAGGCACAATTAGAGGGTGACTCAGGGAGGAAGAATGTCAATCAGATTCACAAATTTATAGAGACTCCTTTTTTAATATAGATGTAGAAGTAGATAAATAATCCTCACAATCAGTAGTTTTTTTCATTAGTCTGTACATTTAGAGGCAGGCATAAGCATAATTCTGCTGCTGATACATCTCTAGTTATTACTAGGTTTGCAATTCAATTACCTGAAGAGCCTCAAGTACCATTGATTATTCATGGGATTCTCGGGTTAGGCTGGCTACAAAACTACTCATTAATCCCTTGAGTGCCCCTGGGCAGTCAGTATGCAGCTAGCATAGCAAATCTGCCACAGCTGTAGACTATAACAGGCTTTGGATAGTGAAGTGGTTGGAGTGAGGGCAGGGCTCTAGCCAGGTCACAGCCACCAATGGCTGGTACTCTCCAGCACAACAGTACTGTTCAAAACCACATAGCTGTGAGCCTTCTGAAAACAAAGTACCTGAACAGCTACATTAGCCAGAACCAGGTGGTTCAGTAGACAGCCACACAACTCTGTGTGACTTATTAAGGAAATGGAGGGAAAAATCCCTCTCTCTTACGGTTTGCATCCGCTGCATTGAAGAAATTGTTTGTTCGATCAAATGTACATCTGTAGGAGAAGAGCTGCCGCTTTGCCACAGTGACAAGATTTGAGCTGCTTGAGGTGCTTATCCTTGTTCGGCCTTCTTGGAGACCAGTACAACACCTGTTTCTATTGCAGGTGGTCCATTAAATGTTAGGAAATACCAAGACAGTGCCTGGAGAGCAGGACATATTATTTCTTACTAGCTAGAGCTGTAGGTAAATTTTTTGGAGTCATTGAGTAACAGTGAGGATAAAAGAAGCATGATTTTCTTGTGCCACTGGAATACCAAGACTGACAAATTCCATAATCTTCATAGTTCAGGAATGTTAATTTCACACATTTTATTGCCACAAGTAGCTATGTTCATTGCTGGTTTTGAGGGGTTATCAAGTTAATTCAGAAACAGTTTGAAGGTAGCCTCCTTTTTAATCGGTTCTTATGTTGCCTAGCACTCATAAACCTACATGTCATACCAGTACAAAGTCTGTGATTGCAGTGAATCAACCACTGCTTCAATTCCTTCACGTCCTGAGCATTTTATTTCTACTCTAAGTTCTATTCAGTTTTGAAGACCTGATTCAGAGAAATTTGAACACCTCTGAGCAGCAGGCTCACTGGACTGGGTATTTCAATTGTCTACCCCCATTTTTTACCTGTCAATTTCCCAGTATGTCATGAGACAATCTGAGAGTTAATGCTTTGAAATATGGCTAGAAATTTGTTTTTGAACTATTTACCATATTCTCGCACAGCTTTTTGTTCAGTTTTTTTGGTGGTTTTGTTTGTTTCTTTGTCTTTAATTTAGAAGAACTGACTTTCAGTAATTGTTGGACTTTTTTCTCTTGCAAGGAATTTAAATTTTAAAATCTCAGACAAGCTGTGGTCAAGTGCACTGTTTTATGTTACATTTCTGCAATTGAATGTGGAAAATCCAGCAGTGTGTTGAAAATAATTTGTATGATTAAATACTAAAAAGAGGCCTAGCTGATCTATCTGACTGTACGACACGTACTATAAATAGTCATTTTAAGGGGAGTTTAGGGGGACACAAGTGTGTCTTTCAGCTGTTGTGATTAATGGGGAGGATGCCTCTGCTGCTGAAAAGCTTGTTTTATGTTTTAGCTCTCCTCTTCCATCTTGATGATTTTTTTGCCTCAGGGTAGCTTCAAAATAATTTTAAGTGAGTTCACTGGTCTCACTGTCAAGTCACTGCTGTAGGCTAGCCTGGAAATAAAATATCATTGTTTCATTCTTCCATTTTACCCCCTTTCAAATGCTTGGAAAAGCAGCTCTTGCTTCCTGTTAAAGCTCGACTCGTCACAGCACTGTGCAGCTAGTGCTTGTTTAATAATGTTTAGCAGATCTATGAATGTGCAAGAAAGGATACTGTACAGTGCATATGGCATACAATTATGTCTTCAGCCTCTGTGCAGATTGCTGTCTTCTTTAGGAGTCATGGTGGAGAAGGGTTCCGCTCTTTTAATTCCATGGTTTGTATCCAATCCTTGAAAGAAATAAAACCCTGACATCATAAGTTTGGGAGGGAAAATGCAAATGCTGGGCAATCTCTTCCTGTCTTCTTTTCTGGAAGCACACATCTCAAAAGGCAAAATCCTTCATCACCCACTCCAGCAAAATTACATTGTCATTAGAAAACAGATGTGAGAACAGCTAAAGCAAGGAAACTTTGATTTTTCCTGTGTGTTACTGTCTACCAAAATGTGTTTGAGAGAACTTTCTTTTGACTATGTATAAAAGAATAAAGAAAATTAATAGTGCTCAGGGTAATTTTTCAAACATCATTCATTCAATCTAAACAGTAAAATTGCAACCCCTTCCTTGGTGTGTTGTATTATGCAGCATTATCTGGTGTTTGCACCAAGGTCAGCAGCTTTGCTTAAATTGCAATGTCAACCCTTTTGTCTCGAAATAAAATATTGATATTTTATCCTTCCTTTTTTCACTTTTTTTTTCTTGTTTATAATCTATCAAATAATTAGAAAACACAGAAAAATTTATTTTGAATAGCTGCAAATCCAGAAAACCAACATAGAGTTTCTGTCAAATAGCTGTAGCAACCAAGGGAAGTTTCCTTCAGGGTGATTTATGGGGCAAGAGATACTGAACTGTGTTAGAGCTGACTTAGGAATGGATTTCTGTAACTCAGGGTGTCTCTCTGGAGTTTCCTCTCCCAGACTATTTCCAGGAGAAAGGGTAAATATCTGCTGCATGGGGGATTGTGGGACACCGGGGCAACTCCTGAGAAGTTGTGGGCAAACATTTCTTTCTCACATAAATACGGCTTTAAATTGAGGAGTGATTTATGCAGGACAGGTTAGTGAATGACTAGCAGCTCGTAGGCCGCATAAAGACCTGTGGCTTGACATTTGGGTATGTGAATGTAGAAACTGATTGTTTTATTTCAATATAAATAGCAGAGGCAGCTGGCATTATCATACAGATTTGATTGGTGTGGTGTGAAAGATAAGGTCATCCCTGACAGTGTGGGGACAGACACTCAGACAGCAAAACGCTGAGTGCTAGAGGTGCAGCAAAGCACTGCTGTGATAATCCATGGAACTTGTCATTGCCTGAAATTGTTCCGGGGTGTACTGAGATTATGTACAGAGGTTACATGGGCAAAATAGATTTTACACGCAGCATGGCCCACTTGCTAACAACACCTCTTCAATGGTTTATATTCTGTACCTGAGCCTAAACCTAAGGACCAGACAGTAATAGAACTGAATCCAAGAAGATTTTTATCCTGATACATGAAAGTGCGTCTCCTAGAAAGGGACTGACCAGCACAACACACTGCTGCTCCCATTCATGAGGCTGTCCGGGGATGGGAAAGGAAACCTGTCTGTCCCCAGGGGCTCAGTGATATTGGGCCACCTGATGCATTTTTGAGCCAGCTCGTTTTGACACAAGATTCAGTGGAGCACAGAAGATTAACTGTCTGAGAATGAAAGGGACAGATAGAAGAAGAGGAACTGCTTATCAAATATGCACATTTCAGATGGAACTTCACACTCTGTGAAAAGATTTTAGATTGCTGTAAGCTCTCTGGAGTACTCCTGACAATGTGTTATCAGGTCATGTTTGCATGACAGTGGCAGGCCATGCAGGAAACATTAAGCCACGTGACTTCTAAAATGGAACCAATCAAGTGAACAGTACAGATACTGAAAACTAGTTTCACCTTCATAAGGTCTGGTTATCTGTGCATCAGACATGAGGTTTGTCAGCCCCATTTCAGTCTGACCAAGTTCAGTGCTGCATTGAGAATTTTAATGAACTGATATTGTATTATGTATGAAAGATGACACCGAGATGATTTCACGAAAACCAAGTCCCCATGAAATATGAACTATTACTGGAGGCTTCACCCCTCACTTAACTCACATAAAATGCCCATTTAAAAGGCCTTTGTCTTGTTAAGCTTTACAAGTTTGTGTAAGGCTTTCCATTATCCTTAAGCAATGTTAGAATTGTAAATGAGGGGCTGACACCAACAGTTCAGAGTTTTTATGACATCAAGGTAACAAGACCATGCTAAACACAGAGAATTAGTATTCCCAGGACTCTTCTTACTGTCACACAATTATTAGCTCATAGATATTGAGTACATTCAGGAAACATGAGCAGACCTCAAGGAGAGTTGACTGTCCCTGTTGTGAACAGTGAAATCATTTTTACAGAATCACAGAAAGGGTAAGGTTGGAGGGACCACTGGAGGTTATCTAGCCCATCAAACAGAGTCTCCCAGAGCATGTCACTTAAGGTTGTGTCCAGACAGCTTTTGGATATCTCTATAGTGTTCCTGACTGAAGAGTGGCTGAAAACAGACATACTATGCCACTAGCTTTCCGTCAAAGTTTTGCTCTCAGTTTCGCTTAAAAGCTGAGAAAAAGCCAGAAATCAAATTAGAGGATTGTTAACTCGTCATTTAACTTTGTGCATTCTGCTAGCAAGATTAAATTGCACAGCACTGCATTTTTTAAAAGGTTGCTATTCCAAAGATGCAATGTGCTTCAGGGACAGCCCCAGAATAACTCATGATGTACTCTTCAAGGTTTTGAGTGGGTGGTTTTTAAGCTCTTAGATACACACTTAACATAATTTTATTTAGTGAAATAATTATTTCTGACCATACTGGTATTTCAATTGTTGTTTCAAATATGTACATATTCTTGAGCTCATTTTCAAAAAGATTACTAAAATGGCTTTGTTTGCTATAGCAGTCATTAAGTAGAAAATTGTATGATACATCTCTCTGGTTTAGGATACTAAACTGAATTTCAGTGCCCATCCTATTGTGTGACAGTTATCCGCCCCATTAAAAAGAAATGTCAGTCTCTTATGAATGTGATGGATGACTGAATGATTACTTATACGTTCCACTCTCCCATATAAGTACAAAGGTTTACAAGTTCCTTCACTTTCTTATGCTGTTTGTTGAAAATAAGGACTAAAAGAGGGAAGAGGTAATTTAAAATACTTGAGAGATTCAAACTTATAAAGAGGAACAGACATTTTAAAATACCTTTCTGTACTCTTTAATACCTGTTTATGAAATTCTGGGTTTCATTTTGAAGCCTTTTTTTCCTAATTTACTTCTGAGTTTGAATTATCTCTTGTGTAAATATTTTTCCTGGTTTTGTGGGGGTTTCTTTTGGGTTGGTTGGGGTTTTTTTTGGGGGGGGGGATGGCTTGCAGCTATTACGTTGTACTGAAACACTGCTCAAAATTCATTGTACAAATCTTCTTTAAAGACATGTTCCTCCATGTTCTGCCACATGTCAGGCATTCAGTTTTTGAATTGGCTATTTATGCATTATAGCCGATGCATAAATGGGTATGCATTTTATCAGCATAGCCAACTTGTTAATTTTTGATAGTTAAAGAAGTATTGTGTGTTAAATATTGTTTAGACTATCCTTCTACTCTCTGAAAGGGTGTGTGAAACCTGAATCATGCACCACATATTTTGCGTGTGCAAAAAATATAAAGCAAATTTGAGGCAAAGCATTATGACTATATATACATATCCATATTTCCAGTGCTGCAGTGAAAGGTGACTCAAATAATCTTTTTGTCTTGTTCACATGTATCATTTTCATGCTGAAAAAATTGTCTTCGATCAAAAGTTTAAAGAGTTATATGTGAGTCTGAGTCTAAGTAGGCTTTCCCTTTGAAATAGTGTTTTAAAATCTTTCATTCCATGTTTTCTAAATGTCTTTTTGCAATAAAAATGAAAATAGATTCTTCATTTGAATGTAAATTTAAAATGGCCTTGAGAGGGGAAGACAATTTAAATAGTTCCCCTCCAACTATATTTTCCTCTGTGAGGCTAGCAGTCATTAGAATCACATTGTACAGTGGTTCGCAAAGTAGATCCACATTAAAAAACCCCACTCC
>VZTG01002530.1:43399-95854 GCA_013397845.1 Melanocharis versteri
AAATCCAAACCCAAAACAAACAACAACAACAACAAAAACCCACCAGCAAAACAAACCAACCTAACAAATGAGCAGAGAAGAAACAGGATTAGCCTGTGGGAGGACAGGAACATCTTTCTGCATCTTGGAATTACAGCTCAAGTTAATGCTAGCTGGTGGCATTGTAATTAAGGCAGAATGATGAATTTGTTGAGTTAATTGCAGGAAGTCTGCATGTTGTGTTTGATGCAGCTGCACTTTGAATTTAAAAGATATGTTTGTCATGATGATCCTGACAGAAAAAAATGCAATCAACTTCTTTTTCTTTTGCCTTTAATCACATGATTCATAATGCAGGGCTTATTGAGGATTCTTATCATTAAGAAGTGCTTTGAATCAACATGACCTTATTGAACGTCTAAGGAAGGATTACATAAGCTGTGTTATGATTTTTTCCTAAAGTACCAAATACAATTTTTTTTATTTCAATAACAGTCACCAATAGGAAGTTTAAAGAGTATTTCGCCTTTTATTAGCATTTTTCTGCTTTATTTTAAAGCCTCTTATGTACTGTAACAGTATAAAGCCTGTCAATTGGCCCCACTGCCCTAACTAAACTGAAAGAACTGTAACAGAACTACTGTATGTAGGAAAATGAAAACAGTGCTTGAAAGATTTTTTTTTTTTTTTAAATGACAAGACACTGTGAAAAACTAATTGCTGACATTCTCAGTGACGTTAGTGAATACAATTGGTTTCAGGAACTTTCCTCCTCTTCTCATACCCATAGTTTCCTGACTCATTTGCTTACTTTTACCCCCATTTTGTTAAGCTAGTGTAGATTTGGATAACTTTATTTCCCCTTAAGTGGAGGAGAGGATTTAATTTTCTTACTTCTTCTTAAGAAATTTGAACACTGTAGACCATATAGGCCGTCACTGATGTAACAATACTGAATTACATGAATCATGGAATCACAGAATGATTTGGGTTAGAAAGGGCCTTAATCTAACCCTACTGCTGTGACCAGGGACATCTTTCACCTGATCAGGGTACTCAAAACCCTATCCAACCCGATTATGAACACTTTGAATGACGGGGCTTCCACAACTTTTCTCAGCAAACCATTTCAGTCAAACCTCTTCCTGGTATCCTGTCTAAATCTACTGCTACCCTGTCTCCTATCACTATAGGCCCTGGTAAAAGTCTGGCTTTGTCTTTCCTATAGGCCCCCTTTATATAATGAAAAGGTGCAATATGGTCTCCACAGAGCATGGTTCCACTCCTCAAGCCTGTCAAGGTCCCTCTGGATGGTGTCCCTTCCCTCAAGTGAATCGACTGCACCACTCAGCTTGGTGTCTCCTGCAAACTTGTTGAGGGTACAGTCAATCCCACCCGCTACGTCATTTATGAAGATCTGAAATAGTATTGGATACTTGAGGAACACTACTTTTTGGTTGCCACTTGGGTTTTGAGCAACTCTTTGGACATGGCCATCCAGACAGTTTTTTATCCATCTAACAGTCAATCTGTTAAACACATATGTCTGCAGTTTATAAGTAAAAATATTGTGGAGACCACGAATGAATTTAGAACATGAATAAATCTGGCATTCTACATTTTAGTAGAATGAGGATTTATTAGAGCATCCCCATTAAAAGCTTCTGGTCATCTTTTTCTTAAGTGATTTTTCAGTATGGAGAGTCAGTTACAGTGACATTACAATTACCCGTAATGGTGGAAGGTTAACATCTACAGACAATAATTCAACATGAAATTGGGTAAAATAAGTGAAGATAAACTCACCTGTTTCTTCTCTAGGACCCAAATATGCAATCTTAAGTATGATGTCCACTCAGGGTTAAATTCTAAGCTATTTATATTGTTGGAAAATGTGATTGTGTGGTGTTGATTATTCAAATTCAGCAAAAGGAAATGCATACACACAAGTCTGCCAACCATACTTGGAAAGCTGTCATATAGAATTAGTTGGAAGTATTTGGGTAAGCAAGAATAGCGTGTTTTGGCTTTCAATATTTGAATTTTTAGTATTTTCTAGTGTGTTGGGTTTCTTGTGCTTCTTGAACCATGTGGTGCTTCAGGATATAGTATGCTTTGTAACTACATGGAACTTTTTACATTTTTAGCTACATTTCATTGGCTAGTACTAGACGAATCTGTCGTATTGCAGTGTCCCTGTCTTAAAAGAAGATCGCTTCCCTAACTCTGGTAGTACACTATTAGTGGCAGTACAGGGAATAAAACATTCCAGGTTATATTTGGTTGCTTTTCTTTTTTTCTTTTTCCAAACACAGAATTTATTTTCTTAAAACTTTTTCTATTTTTAATAACTTCCAAAATCTATTTCTTTTAAAAGACAATTAATGTTGTTAATTCTCAGGAAACTACAAGCATAAGACATTTTTTCCAAAATAAACCATTGTCTTTTTCTCATTACTTGCTCTTGGCTGCCACCATGAAACAGTGCTGCTGGTCTAATTCCCTGGCAATTTGACTCATTTGTGTGTGGGGGGCCAAATTAGTCTATGTTTTTACTTCATAAACTTCAAAGGAGTTCCATCAGGCATGAATCTGATGCGTGTCTTCTCTCTTCAAGGCACTGAATTCATTTACTCAACAGGAAAAGCATTCATAAAGGAATAAAGTATGTATTTCCTGTATTAATATAGGCATATTATGTCACTTCCAACAAAAGAGAAGATATTGACTTCCAAGCACCCTATAAAAGTGCACTTTTCATTCTGTATCAACTTAGCATTTATGCAGCATTTCTACAACAAAAGGTCCAGTTAGGATGAATTAAGTTGCATTATTTTTAGGGGATAAGAGAATGACTGAAATATTGTATGATTGTAAAACTATGGGAAGTTATACAACATCTTGTACTAATTTCAGTACTTGCAGTAGTTAAACTTCCTTTAATATCTGCAATATGAAGTTGAAATTCTGGTGAGATTGGTTAAATACACTAAAGTTTCTTAAAATAAAATAATCTGTTAAAGGCCCCTTCTGTTGCATTGCCATGCAAGGACTTGAATTTCCCAAAAGTAGGGAATAAATTCACAGAAAGTTGATGGAGAAAGACAGAAGGCAACGGAAATGTTCCTGGAAAGGAAATCACTGCAGTTAGGAAATGTTGGAAATAACAGACTCTTGTGGTCTTAGCTGAAACAATTTGGCAGCCTTGGAGGAAAAATTTTTCACAGCTTATTGGGCTGAGGTGAATTGTTTTCTTTGCTAGAGGAAAAAGATGTTGTAAAGAAGACAGGTAAGAATGAATGGAAAGTGTGTGAAGCTATTAAGAGCTTGCATGCAGGCTGGGAGGCAGAATATGCACATCTTAAAATCTGAAAAATTCTCCCTTCAAAATAGTCAAGCGTATCTCCACAATGTTTTGGACCCAGTTGTCTATCTGGGATGACACTGTGATTACATGCAGAGTAATTATGAATTTGTATTTGTAACTTTTCGATTGATTCAAGGGAATGAATTCTTCATCCTGTCCAAAGGCAGATGACACTTTTCCCCTTGGTCTAATGTAAATTCTCTGTCAAATATTATTACACCACCTTTACTCTTTGACATTTATCAGATTTACCTCATTAGAAGGGAAACTTGAGGGTGTCAGGCAGTTTCTAACAGAAGAAACTTGCTGGATGAGAAGGAATAGTGTAGTGCAAAATTGCATTTCAAGTGAGCCAAAATAAGTATATCTGTGTTTCTTTAATGGTGAAGAGGATAGCTAAATCATCCCTTTGATGCCTTTCACTCCCTTTAACATCTTTGCAAATTTTTTTCACAAAAGAACACTTTGAACACTTTGTCCTTGGATAAAATTTGCCAAGATAGCAGTTGCCAAACCAAAGTGGCTAAGCTAGGTCCTGCCGTAGGAATACAGTCTGCAATGTGCTGCCTCACTGCGGGGGAACTGCAAAGAAGAAATTGCAGCCCAGTGACCTGTCACTCCCTCCTCTCGCTGGTAACAGGGGTGCGTAATGGGGAGCTGGGGAAGAAATACTTTGCTCTCTGATGCTCTGTGTGTCTTCTGTCCTAGGAAGGAGGAAACAGAGGCTTCAGGTTGCTCCCCAGCAGGTTCCTCCCCAGCATAATCACATTTTATGGGTTTACAGACAAGTACACACAGACTCCTTCTCACAATTTACAGCCCGCATCACAGCCTCTGTTCTCAATGTCAAAAGGAGAGAGGCTTTATTTTACAGGGGAGCACGAGAGGTCAAATATATTTCATATTATACAGAGTCCTAGTCCTTTTCTTTTTCAGAGGGAAATGTAACCACTGGACTATTTTGTTGACTTCAAATTCTGAATTATTTCTTGAGGGAAAATATAATTTACGGATACCCAGACCCATTTCTTTATAAGCAACTTGAGTTGTTACAATTAGAGCTATTAGAGTTGGGTTTACAGCTCACCCAATTAAGAGGTATCCTTGTATGTAGTCTGACTCCAAATTCATTGCATAATCAATATACTGCGCCTGCTATGTTTGACACATAAGGAATATGAGACATTTTAGATATCAATTATTGCCTCCCATATTTTTGGCTAGCAAAGTATTAACAAAAATAAACTACTTACTTATGAAGAAAAAGCATTAGAAATGTTTGTAATGCATTTAAATATAATACTAGAGATTTTGTCTGCATGCTTGTTTTGCTTCCCATACTTCTAAAACTTATTTTTCCTTCCTGCCCATCATCTTTCAGAAGTCGATCTATGACTTTATATGTTCACTGGTAGTTTTGCTAACTATGTCTGTGCATTCCTTTACACCTTGCAAGACTGCAAATGTATTCCAATGCCAGGCTGTCAGAGGAAGCTGTGGATGTGGGATACTGCAAATCAGAGGTGTGGTAGGAGAGACAAGTGTGTGCAGCAGATAACTGTACTTGATTAGCTAGATTTAAATAGTGTTGGAAGAATTTGCCAGGTGAAAATAAAAATTGTCAGTTCAGTTTAATTTCATGGTGAATCAAACAAGGAAATTAGATTCTCCTACTCTACTAGTTTGACATCTACAGCAAGTGACAATTAGAGAAGATGAGAGAACTTATATTTATTTCAAAACTCTTGATTTCTTTTTTTTTTCTGATGGGCATGTAAATTTTATTTACCTTTGCTCAGAAATATAAGTTATTATTATTTGATTGACAAGTTGCGGATTTCAGGAATTCATTATTATATTAAGTTCATTTTGATAGAGTACTGCAGTTAAATTTATAGGTAACTTGAAGTCTGCATTTTATTGAAATAATTTCTTGGGATGAGGCGTATCAGCCACAAGTACTCTACAAGGAATAAAAGTGGTAATGCCTCAAACAAGGAAATATTACAGTTTAATGAAGTAAGGATGAAGGAAATGTGAAAGAAATTCCTTTCGCTATACTTGGCCACTCAGTTCAATCCTGATTTTCTTCATTACCCTTGGAAAACAAGACTAAATAACAAATCAAAACACAAACACATTCTTTAAAAGCACTCCCAAAGCCCAAATTCTAATTAAGTAAACTTCACAGTTAAATTAAGGTTCAAAGAGCATGAAGAATCAAGCATAACTGAGGCATGAAATGATTGTATATGAGGTTGTATTCACTTCCCAGCCTGTGCAGTGGAGTTTGTGTCCAGGAAGGCTTAGATTTACAAGCAATACAGAAATAGCATGAGGAAATTATTTCTCACCTTATTTTGTTACTTCAGATAGAAATGCATTGTTGTCCGGCAGCTGCAAGGAAGTCATCAAATAAACATAGAAAAATGGAGAAAAAGAATCATTATGACACATTCTAAAGGAAAAACACATCTGAGATCCTGCAGTAAGTTGCCTTATATTGTAATATGTGTGAAGAAAAGGTATGTACTCTTGCTGCAATTCTCTACCTGTTAAAAGAAGAAAGTATTTCTTTTATTTCATCCTTTACGTTGTCTCTAGCTCTTTTAAGATTTTGAGGGCAGGAATAAAGTGTCTCTACCTACTACTAATTGAGAACCAAACATTATCAGTCTTAAGTAGCCTGGGAGATTTGCTTTGTCCCCATTGTTCTCTTTGGGGAAACTTAGTCTCAAACTGGCAGTTTTTATACGTAGTTAGCTTCAGCTTGTTATACACAGTTGCTCAAATACTCATGTGGCCTTGTGCTGTGTGATTCTTTCATAGTTAATTTGTTTGTGGATAAAAGGAGACATGCATGAGTTCTCCCATATGAACCATCTCCTACTGCCTTCATCCTCACTCTCAAATGCAAACTCTTTAATAGGAAGCTTCATGATGGTTCTTAAACTGGCAGCTATCTATCATGTCCTGCACAACTGATGTCTGGAAGGGAACTCTCCAGGATAAACATCCCTGGATGATGTGTTGGGTTTTGTTTTTCCCTCAGGATTTCCTTTAAAAATATCTTGAAAGTGGAATTCAATTTTTAAAATATAAGACTGAGAAAAAAAGATTAAATTTATTTAACTACACTACAAGATTTTGTACAACTATCTGGAGGGGGCCTACAGGGACCGGAGAGGGGCTTCTCATCCGGAGCTAATGTAGTGACATGACAAGGAGTAATGGGTAAAAACTGAAAGGGGAAACTTAGGTTAGATATTAGGAAAAGATTCTTTACTGTGAGGATGGTGAGATGCAGGGTGTCCAGGGAGGCTGTGGATGTTCCAGCCCTGGCAGTGTCCAAGGCCAGGCTGGATCAAGCTTTCAGCAATCTGGTCTAGTGGAAGGTGTCCCTGCCCACGGTAGGGGAAGCTGGGACTAGATTGTCTGTAAGGTCCATTCCAACCACTTAACATTCTACGATTTCTTGATTCTGTAAAGTCCCCTTGGAGGTCCAACAAAATAAAAACATAGGCTGGCTTCTCTTTCTCATCCCCTAGGGTACTATGTGCATCCTGTATGTCTGATGATACCAGTTTTTCACAGCTCTTCTCTGTGGGATACCTTAGTGTTCGTGCTAGCAAAGCAAGCTATAAATCTTTTGACTAACTTATTGTAGGGTTTATTTTAAACTTTCACAACTTTTTTTTTTTTTTTAATATTTGGGGTTTAGACAACAGAAGGGACAAGATTCAAAGAAAATTTGGGAAAAGATTGTTATGTCATCAAAGACTTGCTTAGGTGTTTTTTGTTTGTGTGGAGTGTTTCAATTTGCACTGCATATGGTTTGACATGTAACAGGAAAGATAAATCTTTAGAAAAGCATATCTTTATGAAGCATATCTTCACAGTGAAGCAGTGAGACGGTAAGTTTTGTTTCAGAAGAGTACCTGTACATAAGTACCTGAATATGAACTGTTGTTGAGATGTTGTTTAGTTGGGGATCTGTTTGCAAAAATGTGGCTTGTTTGTTGAAACCACTCTCATTTATAATATTTTTAGAAATTAAACCAAACAAAGATACTACTGTAAAAGATCGGCTAATGAACTTTTTTTAAGCTTTTAATTGGAAAACATGCAATTTTCCAATTGTCCCAGTTCCCTTGTCCCAGTTAGGCATAATTGGTCCTGGAAATAAGATATGGTTCTTGCAAATAATTCTGAAGAAAAATAGTTTATGAAAATATTGTTAGCTTTTTATATCAAAATCAAGTAAGCATTTATGTGGCTCTAATCTTTACCCAGAAACCAGTTTTGTTGGTTTTTAAAGGTTTGGGGTTTTTCCTTTTTTTTTACAATGAGCTTTTAAAATCACACGCACACTTGTGAAATCCTCATGGAGTTTTGTGGTTTCTGACAAATGCCAGGGTTCAAAGCTGAAATAATAAAATCCATACAAGAAGCTGGATTTCTTTTCCTTGTAATCAAGATTCAGCTAAAACCAGAACACAATGGATTTCAAAATGATTTCAAAACAAATTTTAGCATTTTATTTCAGACCAAAAACGTGATTTTGATGCTGTTGCCCTAGTTGCTACCACGCAATCTAGATTTCTTTCAGGAGAAAGCTAAACCAATAGCTCAGGTCCATGTGCTCACCTAATGTGGATGCAAAGCCCAAGCTATCACTTCTTCCTGAGACAGCCTCCAGCTGTGTGTTTGGTGAGGACATTCAGACCAGAGTAACAAACTAAATTTTTTTCAGAATAAATCCCTGGACAACTTGTGACAGACACAGTGCACTCAACATCAACTACTTTGATATTATGGTTGCTCCTAGCTGTCCAAATTACTTAATAAATTAGACATAGCTGATTACAGTAACTGAGATACATTTTGTATATTCTATTAAATTGCTAAAAGAACTCCAATGTAGTAATTTAAAGCCAGAGATAGGCATGATGTCTGTGTCCATCTCTGGATGTCCGATACAAGACAGTAAGCAGCTGCAATTAAATCTTTGCTCTAATAGCTTTTAAAATTTAGTATTAATGTGTCATTCCTACCCAACAAAAGCCTGTTTTCAAAACTGTTTTACATATTGCTCAAGACAGTTGCAATTAAATTTCACTGTGCTTTGAAGAAAGCTCAGAAGATTTTCTTTACATGTAATAAAAGTCTTGCAGTGGAGCTAAGTATGAATACTGGACTAGGCATCTGTCTAGGATTAGGAAGCATGAAAATAATATGTCAGGGTTGAGAGCATACTGTACGTTATATTTTTATAAAACCTGAAATTGCTGGGTGTGAAACTGCTTTATATTCAGTTCATTAGACAGTTTAAAGCCAAAAAAGTTTAATCAAGAAAAAAAAAAATTCATTGAGCCTGACATGGCTTGTCGAAAGCGTGTGTTCACCAGGTTGTTCAGGACCTCAAGAGCTGCTTGGGATTCCATCATGGTGGAAGACTGAGGTCCTGAAACAAATCCTCTGGCTTTCCAGTAGGACCTGCTCCTCTGGGAACAAGAGATAATAGCAGACCTGGCAAACCAGGACAGTAGCTCTCCTGAGTGAGCTGCTGGGTAGAAGTTCAGTATTGGCACCTCCAGTTGCTTCTCACTCAACCTGCCTGCAAATCTGTCCATACAGGTCCTGCCAGAGTGTAGGAAATTGGGTGTTTGCACCATCTGAGCAGCCCTATTAACAGTGTAGATCACATGAAAACCTTTAGTATTCCTCAGTGAAATTTTGCCATTGTATATATTTCAAAAAACTAGGGTTAGGTTAAATAACCCAGTATTTCTTCTTGCATAGAATATAATTTTATTTCAGTGAAATTCACATGTAAAACAATTTAAAAGAACTAAATGTCTTCAAAGAGGAAAATAAAATGGAAAATTTGCTTTTTCACGAGTTCAAGGATTAATATATAAAATATATAACCATATTCTGGCACTTAACAACCAAAACAGAAAAGTCACAAAGCCTTAGATCTAATTTGTGGATGTTAGATGGTTTTATTAACAAATGTAAGAACAAATGCGAGAGTAAGGTTAGTGTTACAATGCACTTTGGAAACAAAAACAGGAACATGAAAACCAACTGGAATAAGGAGCCACACGACAGCCATATAGTCCTGTAGAAAGGGAGAGGTGGAAAAATGGGATTTAGGGGAAGTAATCATGAAGATTTAAGCAGATATTTCTCTTATACCTCCGGTTTTAGAGAAACGTAGTTATTTACATTATTACTCTGTCAATCTTATTTTCTAATGGCAACTATTAGCCAAAAATTTTAGCTCAGGTTAAAATCAAATTTCCTCACTAACTTTCAGAACTTTTTTAAACATAACTGGCAGTAAGAAAACGGTAGGAAATTTTCTTCATAGAAATAGCCTTCTATGTCCAATGAATTTCCAATAAACATATGTGCAACAGGGAAGTGAGATCAGCAATATTTTTAGAAAAACTTGCTTGTCCTTTTTGACTAAATTCTGGAATACGTGTGTTCAGTATCTATTACACTCTTAAGCCTGTATAATTGATTTAAATGAGTGACAGAATTTCAGGGCTAAGTGTCTCTAAAAATCTTCTCATATCTTAGCATACTAAATATCTAATGTCACTGAAATTTAGAGAAACTTGCAAACACTCCTTCTAAGGCACTTCTTATATAAAAATTCAATTGTTTCCATTAAAAAACTCACCAAGCCCTCTTTGCCACTTTAAAAATAAATTCTAATATTGATAAAAAACTTGGCAGAAGAATAGATTAGTGCAAACAGCTTTTCAGGAGTATAGAATCTCCACTTTCCCATGTCTTTTATTTTACTGAGAAGGCTAATTGATGTTCAATTATACAAGTTGAAGTGTATAAAAAAGGTGAACACTTACTGGTGGGCTATTTCTTGAGAAGTCTAATAAAGAACCTGCTGGCTTTGTTCTTCTAAACAAGCAACTTCCTTTCCTCCCCCAAATCCAACTCCACTAAATGTGGTCTGAATTACACACAAATGTGCCTCACTGTACACATGCATTTACCATTAACATAAAAGGAGGTGTACTTCAATGCTTCTGAAACAGAAAGTTTTCTGTACATGTCACGATGTTCTAGAGAGGTGTGTTCAAAATGTTAATTTGAAAATACATATAGACTAGAAAGATGTGAAATCTAATCTAGCCCGATTAACAAAATACTGCACTTATGTTCTGATTTCTAGGGCATTATTATTTAAATATTTATTTTTGGTGCAGTTGAAGAGGATTTGGCCCATTTTTTATAGTTAGATATAAATATCTGCTTTAATAATTTTGGTATAGTAAGTGCTTGTGTATTTATATGAGACTACAGCTGTCACTACTCAATATTTAAGCATGATTGGAAATATCATTGCAATGCATTGCAGATAGCATAGAGCAATCATCCAAAATATTAATTATCAATTTGAAAACT
Source organism: Melanocharis versteri (assembly GCA_013397845.1). Taxonomy (NCBI): domain Eukaryota; kingdom Metazoa; phylum Chordata; class Aves; order Passeriformes; family Melanocharitidae; genus Melanocharis; species Melanocharis versteri. The sequence goes on from VZTG01002530.1 coordinate 54,186, forward strand.
ATCTATCTCAGCTGTAACATAGTGCTGTGCTTCATTAACTGCATATACACTCTCCTCAGAGTACTAATGGGTACACGCAGATATTTCAAACGACTTCATAAACACATGAGCACAGACTGTTAAGCAGTGATTAATTTCTGCAAGACCATGTGATGTCCCATAATTCTTTAATGGTGCCAAGGTGATGTATAGCATGAGCACATTCATTGGCTGATTCAGCAAAATGCCCATGAGAAGTATCAGGGTTGTATCTCCTTGGCGAACTCTGCAGGGATTTAAATCACCTTGAAAAACAAGCTATGGACAAGAGACTTGCACATGAGAGTGCTTTGTTAAAAGAAGATTTGCTATTTTCTCTTAAAGGTATAACCATTCTTCTTGTAATTTGCACATGGAGGATGTACAATGACATGGCTGACCTTCCTACATGATTGTCATGGTTCATTGGTTCACCTCACAAATTAATTTCACACAGATCTATTCAGACTACCAGAGATAGCAACCAGATTAAAAGAATAATAAGTAATTGCAGGAGAAGGAGGAAAAGATTTCAGACATTTGTGGCCTTCCTCTGTACCATCTTCCTTAAATGTTACTCCTGATCAGGGTAACTTTTATGGTTATCCAATTCACAGTTTTAGAAATTAATATCTAATTTAAACCTCATCTTTTAGCTTTAGGTTTTAGCTGCTCAAGGGTGCTGTGTGCACATAATAGCAGAGTAAGTATCGCCAGTTATCTTAGGAGCAGAGCCTCATCCATCAGGAGAGAGATTTAGGAAATCATCAATTTTTTCTGTGCCTCTGCATGACTTTCTGCAGAGCACTCTGTTGTTTCTTTTTCTAAGTACAATCACACAGATATATATCTTGTGGTTATCTGGCTTGTGTTTCTATATTGTATATCACACATCTTCCTCATAAAAAGCTCTTCCTGAAGATCCACTGAAATAAATGGTAAGACTTCTTTCTACTTGAATTGGTCAATGAATTGTTTTTGGAAGGAAAATGCTGTTTGCATTTCAACGGTCTTTGAGGTAGTGGAAACCATTGTATTCCTAGACAGCAGCAGTCTCCAAGTCTATTTCTTCAGCTGATCCTTGCCACATGTATTTAGTGTAGGAACAAGTTTACTGGTTCAAACAAATCTTTCTTCTGTCTTTTCAATAAAAAAGGTATTTTCTATAAATACCTTTTTATTTTCTTATTCATGGCAACAGAACAGATGTCAGGTAACTTGTGGAATGCGTGTCCACTGGTCATGGCAAAAGCATGCTACTTTTTAGAGAAATGATTTGAGTTTTGGGCTAAATTTGATGTATTAACACTTATTTTATAAAAATGTGTTTTATTTTATAAATATATTTTTAAATTCATTTGTTGGGGATTTCTTGTTTGTTGTTTGTTGTTAATTTTTTCTTTTTACCCTTTCTGGGCTGAATAGATTAAAAGAAAAATAAAAGGAATACTAAGCAAAACTCATATAAACTAAAAAAATAAAGTAAAAATATTTCAAAGTAATCGTGTCACTCACAAATACTTTGGAGAAATACAGAATTATTTTCTTTCAGATGTTCTGCAAGAGGTACACAGCATCAGCTTCCATAATTTTTACTTTTATCTTCTTTGAATAATGAGCTGACATTATAAAGGAGTGAGAAATATGGCATGAGTTTTTTATGAGTCATAATCACAGCACAATGTTATTTATCAATTTATTTGTTTAATTAAAAGCAATTGCAGAGCCTAAACACAGAAAATTCAGAGTGTTTTTAACTCTACTTCATATTTCATAGAAAGAAGAAAAAGGTGAGGGGAAAGAAGTCTTTTGAAATACAGGACGTAAACTAAATAGGTAAAATTAAGGAGATAAAAGAGAGGAATTTTTTTTTCCACTGTGCTAATTCAAATGATGCAGTGTGTAGCTACTGCAAATTTCGGATACAGTCCTGGCTATATTGGAGATTATAGGAAAGTTGCCCTTAAATTTAATGAACTACCACTATTGCGTTACCTATCTTTGGATAAATATTACTGAGCTGCCTCGGAAACTCGGGTTTTATCTGTGTGGTCATCAGCCACCATACATTTTCCTGTCCTTTCCACCAGACTTACCTTCCTGAATAAATGACTCAGAGAGTTTAATTTTGGAAGTTTTGGCCTGTGGCTGATGGTTGTGGGTTTTTGTCAGTGCCATGATGCTACAGAGTGGTACTGCCTTGGTTTTGGTTCGGGTGGGGTGTCAGAGGGGTGCAGGCTGTGTAGCCAAATCTGTCCTCTGTTTGGTTTAAGTATAAATTCCACTGTGACACTCCAGCTGCTTGGTTTAGGTGATTTTAGGTGATCCTACAGATAAATAGCACAGACAGAATAAAGTTACTGTGGTTTTGATTATGTTGATTGGTTCTATTCTTTTGAGAGATGAAGGTTTTGTCCATTTTTTCAAGTTAAGTTAGTGCTTGTTATTCCTTTTTTTATATACATATATTTTTTCAAAAGATCCACCAAAAGGCCTTGTAAATTTATGATCAGGAAGCATGCTATTAAACAGATTTCTTAACTCCATTAATACTACATTATTGTTGTCACTGTTATTATAAATAAGTCAGGGGGTTTTTTTCAACAATATATCTGGAATGTAGTTTGCCAAAGATTTTAAACATTAGAGATTTACTCCCCCAAACCTAAATCCCAGTCCTCCTGTTGTCTTCAACTCCTATTCTGTTATTTTAAGGAAATCACAATACACCATTATAATGACAGTAAAAGGAAAATGTTAGTATTGCATAATGTTGAGTAGCAAAATTGCACAGTACTATTCACATACAAATTTGGCATTATCATTAGTCTTCCAGTACGAAATACAAAATCATTGTAGTGGAACATTTTCACAGGTACAATCTTGGTTTCTCTGAGAGCAAGTATCTCAATTCACTGCCAATGTTTACACTGCAGGAGGATACTATTTGTCATTGTAGCAATCCTTTTCAAATCTGTGTATCTCACTACAGGAATTTATTTGTACTATTTTACTGAATATTATGTTTTTAAAATCTGTTCCATAAACAGATGCCACTTTGACTCTATGATACAAAGGAATCCTATGACACTTTTTGTTCAATATCTTTTAAAAAACCCCTCCTCATTTACTAGCCTAGGATTAAGTCTGGATGAGTGAAATTAAAAATTAAATCTATTCTGTATGACAGTTGCATATCCTGGTGTTTGTCACAGTATGAGAAATCTAGAATAATAGAAAAAAAGTTTAGTGATAGCAATAAGAAAGAATATGTACAGTATGAAGAGTATTGTTTCATCAAGTGTTCTGCATATATGCTGGCATAAAATGCAACAACACCGACATCATGACTATTGCTATCAACACAGTAGTGCTTTCTCAAGCTACCTGAATTTTCTGACTTCACTTGCAATTTTCTATCTGAAATTGTGGTCAGTACTTGATGCTTTAGCTTGTTTCCCAGAAAAGTCACAAAAACATAGAGTAAATGTTTTCATCAGTTAGTGGGCCCACTGAAAATATTTTTACATGAAGAACGGGGCTTTTTGTCACTCTTACAGATCTTAATGACTGCTTTCAGTGTTATAAACCAGTTATGATTTGCTCAATGGCCTTTGGTGAAATGGCTTTGTTTTCCCCAATCATGTCATAGGTTGCATGCCTAAGTTGTAAAACTATCATCACACCTTATATCAGCCAGTACTTACACAGGACAGAAGTGACACTGACAGGGGATGGGGAATGAGAGTCGCAGTGAGTTCACCTTGTGTTGTGTCTGCTGCTTCTTTCTCATTAAGTGGAGGACATCTCACACTCCTCTCATGTTCCAGCATGAGGTTGCGTTCATGGGAGACTATCCTACACAAACCTCTCCAACATGAGTCCTTCTCCCCTCAGGCCACAGCTCTTCACAAATTACTTGAGCATGGGTCCGTTCCACAGGGTGCAGTTCTTCAGGAACAGACTGCTTCCAGCACCCTCATAGGGTCACAAGTCCTGCCAGCAAACCTGCTCCAGCACAGCCTCCTTGTTTCATGGGTCCACAGGTCCTGCCACACTCTGGCATGGGATACCCACAGGGTTACAGTCTCCTTTGGTCACACCCACCTGCTCTGGCATGGGATCGGTTTTCCATGTGCTGCAGGTGAGTATCTGACCCACCTTGGATCTCTCTGAGGGGACAGTCTGTCTCACCATGGTGCTAACCACAGGCTGCAGAGAAATCTCTGCTCCAATGCCTTGAGCACCTCCTCATTAATGTCTGCAGAACTGTTTCTTCCACATATTGTTACTTCCCTCTTCGCTGGCTGCAATTGCTCCTGTGTAATAATTTTTTCCTTCTCATATATGTTATGCCAGAGGCATTACCACCATCGCTGATGCGCCCGGCCACGGCCAGTGCAGGGTCTGCTGTTGAGCTTGCTGGCACTGGCTTTGTTGGGCATGGGGAAAGCTTCTGGCAGCTTCTCAAAGAAACAACTGCTGTAACTCCCCCCACTATCAAACCCTTGACTTGTAAACCAAATACGCTACCTCAAAACCTAGTATATTCATTTTTCAGAGCAATCTTCTTTGTATAAACAACTAATAAAACAAAATAATAATAGAAATAAATTAATCTAGTGTTAATGAATACTGATTGTCACTTCACAATATTGTCCCTGATAATTTTTCACACTTATTCTAAGGTCAGGGGAATGCCCATAGTTTAGTTTTCACTGCTTTCTCTAAGCTTCTCAATTCTGATTTGAATCAGATCAGAAGGGGACTGTCTCTAGTGATCTGGTGTATGGTGTTGACCCTGGCTGGATGCCAAGCACTCCCCAAAGACTCTCTATCACTCCCCTCCACAGTTGTAGAGGGGAGAGAAAATATAACAAAGGATTCATGAGTCGAGATAAGGAGCAGGAGAGATCGCTCACCAAGTACTGTCAAAGGTGAAGCAGCCTGGAATAAGAGATATTAATTGAATTTATTACTAAAAAATCAGAGCAGGATAATGAGAAATAACATAAACCTTCAAAGCATCTTTCCCCTGCCTGTCCNTTATGGTCAGTTCATCACCCAAGGCTTCCCTTGCTGCTCAGGGAGAGGAGCCATCCCCCAGCTGCACGGTGGGGTCCCTCCCACAGGAAAAAGTTCTCCATGAACGTCTGTGAGCAACGTCATGAGCAACAGCTCTCTGTGACCTGCTGCAGTGTGAGTCCCTCCCACGGACAAGAGTCCTCCCAAAACTGCTGCTGTGTGGGTGCAGTCCACAGGGTGCAGTCCTCCAAGAACAGGCTGTGCCAGTGTGTGTTCCCCACTGCATAGGTCTTCCACAGGGTCACAACCTCCTCCAAGGTATCTGCATGCTCTGGTGTGGGTCTCCTCCACAGGCTGCAGGTGGATCTCTGCATCCCTGTGATCCTCCATGGGCTGCAGGGGCACAGCTGCCTCACCATGGGCTGCACCACAGGCTGCAGGGGAATCTCAGCTCTGATGCCTGGAGCATCTCCTGCCCCTCCTTCTTCATTGATCTCGGTGTCTGCAGGGTTGTTCCTCTCAGATGTTCTCATCCCACTCTTCTCTGGCCGCAGGTCCAGTTGTGCAATAACTTTTTTCTTCTTCTTCTTAAATATGTTATCATAGATGTATTACCACTGTTTCTAATTGCCCCAGTCTTAATTAGCACCACATGTGTCTCGGAGCCAGCTGGGATTGGCTGTGCCAGACATGGAGGAAGCTCCAGCAGCTTCTCACAGAAGCCACCGCTGTAGCCCCACCTGCTATCAAAGCTTGGCCATGCAAACCCAATAATTTTTCACACTTGTTCTAAAGTCAAGGGACTGCTCATAGCTTGGTTTTCACTGCTTACTCTCAGCTTCCTGATTCTGATCTGAATCAGATCTGAAGGTAACTGTCTCTAGTGATCTGGTGTGTGGAAAGCTTAAAGACATTTCTGTTTGAAGGAGTAGAGTTTTCTTCCAGGTTTGGTGTGTTAAAGAGGATCTGCAATAGCATGTCTTTGCAATTTTCTAAGTTTACATGGGCCTGTAGAGGGGCACCACAATAATCCCGAGGTGTTCAATATCCTCCTGCCATTGCCTTCACTTTCTTTTGTACCATAAGGAAAAAGTGAACTGAGAAGCATCTCACATACTCATTTAGATATTACTTGCTTTTCCTTTGCTGTCATGTCTAAGGGACAGCTCCAGAGATGAAAATGCTTGCACTGGTAATAGCTGGTGGGCAATAGCGTGTTTCTCAGCATTTATGGACACTTAATACCTTGCTTCTAAAGCAAGACTTTGAAATTACACCCCTGAATTGCCTCCATTGAATTCTTCTTGCTGCGTGTGTTCTTCACTCAAAGCAGCCCCCAAAATAAATGTCCCAACAGATAAATTTCTAGCCCATGAGGAGCATATCCATTGTCTGGGAAAAAACAAACAAACAAACAACAAAAACCAAAAAACAAGCAAACAAGCAAACAAAAAAACCCACCAACAAATTGAATTGAGTCAAACTAGTAACTTCAGAACAGGATACACTTAAAATCGTAGAATTATAAAATATCTTCAGTTGGTAGACACTCATTAAGATAGTTGAAGTCCAGCTTCTGGACTTGCAGAGGACCATCCTAGGAGTCACACCACATGTCTGTTTTCCAAATTCTTCTTGAACTCTGTCAGGCTGGTGCTGTGACCACTTTTCTGGGGAGTCTGTTCCAGTGCCCAACCACCCTCTGGTTGAAGAACCTTTTCCTGATATCCAATCTAAACCTCTCCTGATTCAGCTTCAGGCCATTCCCTCAGGTCCTGTCACTGGTCACCACAGAGAAGAGATCAGTGCCTTCCCCTCCTCTTTCCTTTACAAGAAGACTGCAGACTGCAATGAGGTCTCCCCTCAGTCTCCTCCAGGTTGAACAGACCAAGTGACCTCAGACACTCCTCATACATCTTCCCCTCAAGGAGCTTCAGCATCCTTGTTACCCTCCTTTGGATGCTCTCTAACAGTTTAACGTCTTTCTCAGATTGTGCTGCCCAAATCAGCCCCCAGCACTCGAGGTGAAGCCACCCCAGCTCAGAGCAGAGCGGACAATCCCCTCCCTTTCCCGGCTGGCGATGCTGTGCCTGATGCCCCCCAGCACAGGGTTGGCCCTCCTGGCTGCCGGGACACTGCTGACTCGTGTTCAACTTGTCACTGACCAGGACTCCCAGGTCCTTTTCTGTGGGGCTGCTTTCCAGGAATTCCTTCCCAGGGGCAGAATCCAGCACTTGTCTTTGTCAAACTTATGCCACAGGTACTGTGACGGGAAGTCTGTAGAGTAAATGAAGTCAAGCATTTTAGTTGGACCTTCTTCTTAGTTTTACCTACTATCAATTACAACTGCCAGTAGAAACTAAAAAAAAAAGTGACAGTGTTTCTTGTCTCCACAGTAAACGATCCTAAATTACTGAGCAAAAATAACAATTAGTAAGTGTTTAAAAGTCACTCTGACTTCCTTCTTCTAGTTTGTCAAAATGTCATTCAATAAAAACAAAGAGCAGAACTGTGGCATAAGTTGTTATATTCCATAAATAACTGGTAGAAATGAAAGAATGATAAAAATGTATGGTGAAAGCTAACAGCTGGTGAACAAAAGAATCTGAAAGATGTTACTACGTAACCTTAAACAATTCTTGATAATTAAAAATCTGTATTTAGGAAAATTGGAGTCTTTGCAGAAAAAAATCCTAAATGAAACTATAGTCCTTAGATTTATCAAATAAATTATATTCTGTGAATATCTTGTCTATCTGCATTCAAAATTAACAAACAAAGCTAGCCATCCTTACATGGATGAAGTGAGACTTTAATGAATAGCAATGGGCATATTCCTATCCGGCTGTGGAACTGATCTGAAAAATGTGTGTGTGCAACAATAATTTATGCTAATTTGATTTATGAGTCTAGCTGCCCAAGAAACCAGATAAGACCAGATATTTATAAATATATGCTCCTTTACTTACAAACTTCACATTGTCTTGACATGTTCAGGGGTGGGGGGGTTGTGGGTTTTTTTTCGTTTTCTTCAGAAAACTCTGGTAAATTTTTTTTTTTCTTCTTTTAGGTCAAATAACGTTTTGTATCTTAAATCCACTAGTAATCAGTACTGTCTAAGCAATTGCATGGTTTAAGCAATACTTTTTTTCTTTTCTGTTGATTGTATCTCATTTCTTCCTTCTCCTTTGCTTAATAGTTAGTTTCTATGTTTTGCAAATGAGACAACTCAAATGATAGCCTGAACAAAAAAAGGTGTAATAATTAATTACAGTATGAATCAACAGCAAATTCTACTTTAATACGCTCTCTATGTACAATGAAGGAGAATCGAAATATTTTTTCTGTGTGTCAACATTCTCTCTCCTTTTACTTCATTAAATCAAGATGATATAAGCCCCAGGAGACAGAAGTGCAAATTTTAAACCTGTATTGATTTAACCTTCCCTCTGTAAATATTTCATAGTTCTATAATGTGTAAATGCAATCATGCACAGAACAAAGGATTGCACTTTTTTGCTAGTACACCAAATGACAGTATTTATTATGCCATTTAAACAATATTACATAGGAAAACACATGAGGATATTTTGTTATTGTTATAAATGTCAAGGATGATTGATACAACACTATTTTTCTAGAGGAATGTTCATTAAGTAAAGCTATTCCAAACTGTGATTTCCTTGAAGGACTATAATGCCATTTGTTAATTACACTTTCAATACCTTTTTCTAGCTTCCCTTTCCTGCAGCTATTTGATGCAGACTTTTTTGATGAAAGGTTACTTCTCCCAGTGCTTCACAGTTTTCTGTTTTCTTCCAGACAATTTTTAATTCTGAAATTCCAACATCCCAATCATTTTCATAACAGATGAGTGGTGGAAGCTTTTGGCATGGATTTTCTGGTTTGTAAGGGCTGTTATATGGTCTGGCAACAACAACAACAACAACAAAATCTTGGAAACTGCATGTACTGAGGCCCTGTAGAAGCCCATAATGGTTTGTATGGAGTTGTGACTCTTCAAAGCCTATTTGTGAAAACATCATCCGAAAGTAAAACAATGTTCTGAGAATTTCATCCTACTCTGAACTTTTCCTTGAATAGTGAATGTTATATTTATGAACAGCGATATAAAAATTGATCTTGTAACTAAGTACTTTTTTTCCTGAACCAGAAATGCTATGGCTTGCTGCAATAGGAATCTGACGCTGACAATTTCAGTGCCACCAGTGGTGGAGATTATATAAAAAAAAAAAACACGTAAGTATTCCTAGCAGGCAAAAGCATCTAATAGAAAATTCGTATTTTACAATCTCTTTCCGAGTTGGTTAAAAGTGTTTATTTTATGTGTAAATTTACAGTATAATTCATGTTTCCAATTCTGCAAATTTTAAAAGATCATACAAAAAATTTAAATAATATCTATCTAACCATAACCATACTGACGTTAAACTGTCAAGCCCTATTCCATGTCAAAGCACTTTTTTCTAGGATACTCTCATTGGAGTAATACCAGCTGGTGTGAACTAAGCTTTGGCATTTTTTGTTTCTATTAGTATTTCATCACACCTGATATCTCTGAAGAATCAGGGCAGGGATGCAGCAGCAGTCAACAGCCTCAATGGACAACCCAATAAGTTTTCAAAGTGACTCCATTGGGCGGCCCTGGCCGCTGCCCTGGACTCTCTGTTTAGGGAGACACAAACAGTCCTTTCAAGAAATTGCTCTTCGTAGAACGTCTGCTGGGATTGTTATTGTTAGCTTGCTTAATAGTTTGTAATTACCTAGTTATTATTGCTGTTTTAGAATTAAGCCTTCCCAGAATCCTCTTCTGGGTTATGTAAATCTCCATACCATATTGGGTTCATAATCCCCACCTAGTTCATCCATAGTCAACGTTGGTCCAGAAAGTTCCCCCTCACTCGTCAGTTGATTGGTCCCAGTTATCCACCACACCCATGTTGCGCTGTCATTGGTCAATGTTATATGTCTGTTAGCTACTCTCCTCCCCTTTGCCTACAAGGCATTGGAGGATTCCTACGTAACCCTTGCCTTCGGTTGTCATTTAAAACCTCATGTAACCCGTGTTCTGGGCTCTTCGTGCCTTCGGTTTCCCCGTGTCAGCGTTCCCTGTACCTCGCTTGAATAAACCCTCCCTTTCTTCACCCACGAAGAGTCCCTCTTTCTTCTCGGTCCTCGTGCGCCTTTTTCATCCAATCCCCACCTCACCCTGAGTGCGCCTGCGGTGTGGTTTCTGCACCCAGACGCCGGGTCACCCAGCTGCTGCCCAGCGGGGATTTGTCACGGAGCCCCTCCAGCAAGGCACCTTACGGGGTTGGGGTCACTGCGGCACAGTATTTATCTCCATGAAGTTTAACTGCGTCACAGTAGCATGAACATTACTGAGGATATTCCTTTTAGGAACATTTATGTTACTTAGTCTTCTCCACTACCATCTCCAAGATGTCACCCAGTCTTAATAAGCATACTATTTACTTTAATGACAAATGAAGTCTTTACTGTATCAAGACGATGCTTCTTTTTAAAAATATATTTCATTTATAACCTCAAGGTTGACTGAAGTTCTCCTAGAAGTCAGGTTTTCCAGAATATGAGAGAGAAACAGTTTGTCACTCATTTTAAAATGCGTAATTTTTCTTTGCTTTCTTTTGTCTGTGTGTTGCCACAAGGCGTCAGTCTATGGAAAATACATAAAATTTGTACTCTGAAAAGGGTCTTCTATGCTTTTAAGTTACCCTTGGTTCTACACGTACATATGTGTATATACAAAGTGAGGTCTACAAGAAATGTGACAAGACTTTGGCCTGTTTGGGTGACTGATTAACAGGGTAAGTCTCAGTCAGTCCTGGAGGACAAAGGAGTCCAGTAAGGTTGGACTTGTTTCAAGAGGAAATCTTAAAGATCCAAGAGCAGGCTGTCCCCGTATGCCATTGGACAAGCCACCAGAGAAAAAGACCAGCTCTCTGTCTAAACAACAAGCCTAGGTTAGAACTCTGGGTAAAAAAGGGGTATATCACCTTTGGAAGGAGAAGCAGGTAACTTGTGGGGACTACAAGATGTTACAACGTAGGGAGAAAATTAGAAAGACCAAAGCCAAACTGGAACTCAATTTAGCCACTGTGGTTAAAAACAATGAAAAATGTTTCTATAAATACATCAGCAACAAAAGGACAGTTAAGGAGGTTCTCCATTCATTGCTGGATGCAGCAGGTAGCATTTTGTCATGGGATGAGGAAACAGCGGGGGTACTCAATGCCTTCTTTGCGTCAGTATTTAATACCAGAACCAGTTGTCCTCAGGCTACCCACCTTCCAGAGCTGGAAGCTAGTGACACGGAGCTGAGTGAAGCCCTCATGATCCGTGAGGAAATGGTTAGTGATCTATGCCCATTAGACCTATGCCAAATAGACACCCGCAAGTCTTAGGCCCCAGATGGGACACACACGAGAGTAATGAGGCTACCGGCAAAAGGGCTTGCCTAGCCACTTTCAATCATTTAAAAGCCATCCTGATTAACTGGAGAAGTTCCACTTGACTGGAAATTATCAAATGTAACATCCTTCTCAAGAAGGATCAGAAAGATGATTCAGGGAACTACAGGCCTATCAGTCTGACCTTGCTGCAAGGGAATGTCATGGATCAGATCATCCTGAGTGCCATCACACAGCATGTGCAGGACAACCAGCGGATCAAGCCCAGACAGCAGGAGTGTGTGAAAGGCAGGTACTGTTTGACCAGCCCGATCTCCTTCTATGATTAGAGCTTAGATGCTGTCTATCTAGACTTAAGTGTTTGACACCTCTTCCCACAACATGTTCCTGGAGAAATTGGGTGGTTAAGGCTTGAAGGAGTGTACTCTTTGCTGGGTTAAAATCTGTCTGTGGCTAGGCCCAGAGAGTGTTGATGAATGGAGTCACATCTGGTTGGTGGCCAGTCACTTGTGGGGCTCCCCAGAGTTCTGTGCTGGGGCCAGTCCTGTTTAACATAGTTATTGGTGATTTGGACTAGGAAATTAAGTTCCTCAGTAAGATCACAGACGACACCGAGGTGAGCAGGAATGTTGATCTGCTGGAGGGCAGGAAGGCTCTGCAGAGAGATCTGGACAGAGTGGATTGATGGATTGAGGACAACTGCATGGGAAAGTGATGGGTCCTGTCCTTAGGTCATCCCAACCCCATGCAGCACTACAAGTCAGGGGAAGTGGCTTGACAGATGCCCAGCAGAAAGGGACCTGGTGGTGCTGGTAAACAGAAGCTGGAGATGAGCCAGCATCTGCTCAGGTGGGCAAAAGGCCAATGGCATCCTGGCCTGTATCAGCAATGGTGTGGCCAGCAGGACCAGGGCAGGGATTGTCCCCCTGTACTCAGCACTGGTGAGGCCACACCTCAAATCCTGTGTCGACTTCTGTGCCCTACACTACAAGGAAGACACTGAGGTGCTGGAGCATGTCCAGAGAAGGGCAATGGAGCTGGTGAAGGGTCTAGAGCACAAGTCTTAACAGGAACTGCTGAGGGGAGTGGGGAGAACCCTCTGCTCTCTGCAACTATGTGAAAGGAGGTTGTAGTGAGGTGAGGATCGGTCTGTTCTACCACATCTCAAGCAAAAGTATTAGAGGAAATGGCCTTAAGTTGAACCAGGGAAAGTTCAAATTATATAGAAAAAAAAAATTCACTGAAAGAGTGGTTAGGCATTGGAATAAGTTGCCTAGAAAGGTGGTGGAGTCATATCCAGACATCTCTTCCAGACGCCTTCCAATACCTGAAGGAAGAAAGATGGAGACAGGCTATTGATAAGAGCCTGTGCTGACAGGATGAAAGGGAAAGACTTCAAACAGAAAGAGAGTAGGTTTAGTTTAGATATTAGGAGAAATTCTTTACTGTGAGGTGGTGAGACACTGAAAGAGATTGCACAGAGAAGTTGTGGATGTTCCATTCCTGACAGTGTTCAAGGCCAGGCTGGATGAGCTCTGAGCAACCTCTTCTAGTGAGAGGTGCCCCTGCCCACAGCAGGGGGTTTGGAACTAGATGATCTTCAAGGCCCGTTCCAACACAGGCCCCTCTCTGACTCTGGAATTCGAAATTCCACCAGAAGAGGTTTAGATTGGATATTAGGAAAAATTCCTTCACTGAAAGGGTGACCAAGCTTTGGATCAGGCTGCCTAAGGAAGTGGTGGAACCACTTCCCTGGAAGTGTTCAAAAAGCATGTAGTTGTAGCACTTGGGGACGTGGTTTAGTGGTGAACATGACAGTGTTAACAGCTGGACTCAATGACCTTAGATGTCTTTTCAAACCTTAACAATTCTGTGATTCTATGATTCTGCCATCCTTTCTAGCTCCTGACGGGAATTAAGAGAGCCCTGCAGGCTGACTGTAGATCCAAAAGTCCTGGTCATAAATTTACAATGCAAATGTGCCCCTTTGAAAGACTGACCTACTACACGTGTCAGCAAGGTGTACTCAGCACCTGCTTCCAGCAACTTGGATACATGGGGACACGCAGTGTTATCAATCTTCTGCCACATCAAATATTTCTTACCTTAGTTCTCTCTTGCAACAACCTACAAATAAGCCTCAGGGAAAAGCTGAAAAGTAAACCTCGACTATTTTTCCCAAGGTCATCTCTAATAAAGGCACCTCGCCAGAGTTCAGATATATTGTTTGTAATTAATCTAGGTAAATAAATCTGCAGAGATTTCCTCCCCAGTTCCCCCGCCCCAAAAAAAGGGCTAAGTTAACTACCTCATTGCATTTGCAAGCTTTTAATAATGGAATAAGAAGGCTTTTGTTGTGTTATTTCAGAATGCAATTGAAATGCAACTTTCACAAATAGAAAATATTTAACACGAAAAATCAAAGCAAGTATCTTGTTGAAAAGGAAATTTTTTTAAATATCTTTCTAATAGTAGGCATATTGCAAATGTTACTATTAGTAGAATACAGGTGTGAAAACATGCAAATGGTATGCAGGCCTGTATCAGAAATAGTGTGGCCACCAGGACCAGGGAAGGGGTTGTCCCCCTGTACTCAGCACTGGGGAGGCCTTACCTCGAATCCTATGTTCAGTTCTGGGCCCTTCACTACAGGGAAGACATTGAGGTGCTGGGGTGTGTCCAGAGAAGGGCAATGGAGCTGATAAAGGGTCTGGAGCACAGATCTTATGAAGAGAGAATGAGGGAGCTGGGATTGCTTAGCCTGGAGAAAAGGAGGCTGAGAGAAGACCTTACCACTCTATAAAACTGCCTGAAAGTATGCTGTAGCGAGGTAGGTGTCGGTTCCTATTCTCAAGCAACAAGCCATAGAACGAGAGGAAACAGCCTCTAGATGCCCCAGGGGAGGTTTATACAGGATATTAGAAAAAATTTCAAGCACTGAACAAGCTGCTCAGGTAGGTGGTTGAGTCACCAGCCCTGGAAGTACTTAGAAGATGTGCAGACATCTTCTAAGCCATGCTTAGGGGCAGACATCTTCTAAACCATGCTTAGGGGCATGGTTTAGTGGTGGGCATGGAAGTGCTGGGGTAATGGTTGGACTCAATGACCTTAGAGATTTTTCCAACCTTAATGATTCTATGATTCATACGGCAGTTCTAAATAGTATGCTGAAATGTTTTTATAGGAAGGCTCCCAACAGTGGTTAACTTAAAAAAAAAAAAAAAAAGAAAAGAAACAAACCTACCTGCCTGCCATGATTGCAAAGCCTTAGCCATGTTACTTCAGGCAGGAGAGTGAAAACCATTAGGTCCTCTCATACTCTGTTGCCCTTCCAATGGACTCTAAGTTTTGCATAAACTATTGAAATGACTGATAGGTCAAAACAAACTAAAACATTTAGTTATTTATTGCATACAGAGAGTGATACAACTGAACAACACACTTGGTGAGGGAGGATTGGATAGTGACTCTAAAACTAAAGAATATTTTGGGTTCAGCTTTATTCCCTCTACTACAACCTTTTGTTATCATGGTCAAGTCACTTATTGTCACTGAATTATCTAGAAATCTAGGAAAAAAATGTTGTATAGAGACACAATTTTGATGTTCTGATAGTGTACTGGAAATAATTATGTAAATTTATATTAAAATATACAATTAGAAGGCCTTAACTTCTGAATAAACAGTAGACTAAATAGTAGAAAACACAGTTCAAGGTGAGGAGATCTACAGCACAACTGAAGACAGGGTTTCACCATATAACTGACAACAAGAGTGCTTCTTATCACCATGCTTCCCCTCAGTAATTTGTTCCAAATTAATGCTGAAAATCCATATACCAGTGAAGAAGTGTTGACTTATGACAGATATGATGCCTACATTATTTGTATTGCAACCTAGATCTGTCAGAAGAATTGTTTTCAAACTTTTTTTTTTCTAGATATAGCATGTCTTTATAGTAATTTTGTAGATAAGCACAGCTAAATGTGTAAGGAAAAGAAATATTTTTCTCATTTCTATGATTACAGTATTTGGTTTTAATGAGAACTTCAGAGTTAATCTTTGTGTGCCTTCTTATCTGATTTTGCTTTGCTGAGCTTTTTAAACATAAGTCCTGAAGCAAAATACCAGTAATCTTAAAACGTGGGAAGCAGATAACATGCCAGTCAAACAGTTCGCTTTGATGCACACTACCAGAGACAATGCAAAGTGCCTGGTTTTCATCACGAAACAGAACCCTGCACCCAAATGCTATGAATATAATAAACTTCTAAACGGGGATGATGAACATTTTCCTCTATCTTTATTTATTTGTAGAACAAAGCAAAGGCAGCCTGAGGAATTTTTTTTGGATGGAGATGTTGTAGGTAAACTGTCAGAACACAGGGGTATTGCCACTTACGTAATGTAAAATTCAAATTTCTTTTCAAGAACTTGGAGCTGGACCATTTGGTGGCCTGGCAATGGAGTAAGGTACTTGATGCAAGTGATTGTCTCAAGAATGAATCTCATGATAGAAGAAAGTTTTAAAACACATTCCAATCAAACTTTCAAAATGAAAACACTAGTTTTGTAGCTGTATCAAATGAGGAACTGCTGCAAGAATAGTGCATCAGGGTAGTGTGTCCCCAGTGACTGAGGTGCTGAATGAGCAGACTGAACTAACCGGAGTTAATTAATCTGGTTTGTTGTTTTTCCATCTATCCAGACTTGTAAGTTCTTGTATGATGGATAGTCATAGAATTTTTGAACAGTGGAAAAATATTGTTTGGTTTCAAGTGCAAGTGAAAAACTCAGACTAATTGTGTTCTAGAAGTTCAGTAGCTAGAAAATATACAACCTTAAAGAGAAGCCTACGATATGAAATGATGTATCAGACTTCGGTCCCTTATTCATCACCATGCAAGAGCTCAGTAATCTTAAACCAGAACAGGAAGTTGCCATCTTATCATCTTCTTGTTACAATAGCACATGCTACGTTCCTGTATGTCTGCTGAGCATTCAATAACTTGACTTTATCTTACTCACTGAAATAAGTTAACATGAACAGTGGAATAAATTAACATAAACAGACAAATTAAATATAAGATAGAGAAATGGTATTAAATCTGTAGAGATTGAAAGGCTGAAAAGAGATATTTACCTTGGAATTCTCGCCTTCTGATGTACCAACAAACAAATGATAGCAATCTTTTCTTTCAATTTATGCTTTATGTTATCAAAAGAAAGGATAAACAGTCGCATTTTCAAACTAACCTTATTTTGAGACATGTACAAATTTACATTCAGGATTAGTAGTGCACAAAATCAACAGTGCATCTAAAAAAAATCATACTGCAATAAATGTCTCATTTTAAATTATCATAGAAGATTACTAAAACTTCACAACAAAGAAAAAAACCTACCTATAAATCAAACTCTGAAATATTTCTGAAAAGGAATCAAATATTCCTTTTAAGCATGCTGTGGACTGTGATGCCTTTCTTGTACTCACTCACACATCAGCAGAAGAGATTGAGGCAGAGCACACTTTCCAAAGGATGAAGATGATTGGAAGATGTTAGCATGTGAGATGTTACGTGTAGAGGAGCAGGTTTTGGGCATGGTGGGAGGTTGCAGGGGCAGTCTCCATTGGAAGAAGACAACAGCTGTCTTGTGCTGGACACGGAATCCGCTGGCTTCACAATGGACTCACTGCAGTAAACAGCCAAGTATACCAGTGAAGCTGATGGCACCTCAGTTGAAACATATTTTTGAAAGAGCAAAAAATATCAGTCATAGAAAAGCAGGTTGTCAAAGGAGTGACAAAGAGCAGAGAGAAGATTTAGGCCAGAAGAGGAAGATGAGATGCCATGGCCCTGCAGCCTGTCAAGGAACTATACTGGACCAGATGAAAGGTGTGATGAAGAAGAGGTGGCAGAGAGTAACTGCTATGTACTGACCACGGCAGAACCCTGCTACCACCTGCTTCCCTGTTTAAAGGACTGAGTGTAACTGGCATCACAGCAAGGAGCATTGGGAGATTTGAGAGGCACATGGAGTGAAGGAGTGAAACTGAACCTGGTGAAGTGGAGAAGTGTTTTTCCAAAGTGTTTTTAATATTTGGAGCAGTTGGTTTGTTTGTGTGACGGCTCTGCTTTTTAGTGGTTTTCTTTGCTCTGCTTTTGCTTTGTTTCTGCTTAACAGTATCCAAAAATAAGTAATTAAGTATAGGTGTATTTACTGGTAATAAATTAATTTCGCCAAGCCAGGTCATTTGTGACTTGGTGAGAAATCTATCTTTACTTTGATCTGTGAGGTTTCTCACTCCTCCCTGTTGGGGTCAAAGTGTGAGCAAGCAGCTGGCTGCTAGTGAGACCAGCCTGCTGCAGGTCTGAAAGGGAGCTGTGCAGATGAGCAGGCCTGGGTGAAGCCTCCAGACCTGTGTCATAGCAGGTACTCAACAGAGTGAATACAACTTAGGTGCTATATATATGTCAGGGTGGGCAACAAGAGGTTGGTTGAGTTGAAAAAAGCATGTGCCACCTTGCAGAACTGCCAGATTCAGGAGGAGGTGCCACATTAGTATGTGGTTTTCTTTAATATGCATACACGTGTGTGTACCAAGTCCTGCTGAGCTCCAGGAGCCCACTGGGGTTTGTGCGGGAATATAAAGGAAATAGAGTTGGTAGGGGAGACACCATCTCCTTTTCTATTAGCAGTTGTCTAGATTTAACAGAATGTCTTGTTCATGTTGGCATTAAAGCTAGGTTTTGTTTTTTAATAATTAATAACCTATGCTTTGAAGTCTTTCAGGGTTTTTTTGGTGGTGTTTTTTGTTGTTTTGTTTGGTTTTGGAGGTTTTTTTGTGTGTATTTTTTTTTTTTTTTATGTCACATTGATTTCTCAGGAGTAGATGTAGGAGTGGTCTATGATCTTATTCACAGATTCTGGTCTTAGTTACATGAATGATGGCTTTGTACTGGGCTTTCTCCACGTAATGGAGAAATTAGTTCATTGCCATTTCCACTTCTCTTGAACGCTGGCAACACATACATGTTTTTAAAGTACATTGTATTTACTTTTTTTTTTTGTTCTGACAGTGAAGGTTTCATTAATGGTTGATTTTCTCTAAACTTCATTCATTTCTAGTGGTCCCAGGTGGTTCATATCTTTCTGCTGGCTGGATTGTACTGGATAGCATTGATGGTGCTGCCACGTCTCAGAGTATGGCGTGATGGACCAGGTGCAGTTTCTCGTAATATGACAGTTTGTAGATAGGGAAAATAGGTGAAAATCTGTATATTTTTACCTCCCTAAACCATCTAAATAGAAGGGAATGAGATGGATGCAACGTACTCCTGTTTATGACAGCGGTAACTTTTTCTCCTCCTGAACATGCTCGCAATAATAATAAATGGTTCTGTTGCTCTGACAAAGCCCCTATGACATTTTTCTGTCTCACAGCAGCAGTTCCAAGCTTCATGGATTTGGATGGGTCTCATTATTATTGTTTAGGTCTTAATGAATACTGATAAAATATTCATTGGTTTTTGAATTTTTTTTAAGGTTTTTGAAATTATGTGCCTGTGTGGGTAACTAAAGGTATCCTGCCATAAAGGTCCATAAAAAAAAGTCAACAGAATGAAAGCATCAATAAAATTGTCTTTACAGTTACTTCCTAACTGCATTTTCTGCTGACCCAGGTTTTACTTTTTCTTTAAATATTAATTGTTGATTTGCTAGTTTGAAAACACATCCTGGAGCTTCTGTAGGCACATAGATACACATTTTTTTCTTATTATTTAACTCTCCTCTTCTCCATCTTCTCTTTCACTTCCATTTCCTGTCTTGAATCTTCCCCCACAATAAGTAGGGTTAATGACACACATTTGTGAGTGACAAATGTACTGTACATCAATGAAATCAGTGGTAGATATTACGAAGCTACTGGGAGCTGTGTTCATACATAGTGTGCCATCTTTTTGCAAAAGACAGTGGGGAAAGTATTTGACAAATGCTCTAATACCCAAGAGGTAAAGGGCAAGAAATAGAACAGAGCTCTTTATACTGTTTTGGTTTTTGACTGAGTACTACACAGTCAAATACTCTTCTCAGTTCCAGCTTACATAAAAACAACAGCAAAACCTTCTCGACATTTGTGTTTAAGATGAGTGCACTGAAAGCTTCTCCCTGCAAAGCCTCCTTTTTGAGTCGTGTTGCCTTTCCAGCAAGTCAGTCTTTGCTGTAGGTTTCTGGTGCTTACCTTTCATACAATCATATATTCACAGAATAGTTTGCCCTGGAAGTGACCTCAAAAATCATCTAGTTCCAGCCCCCCTGCCACAAACTAGCTTCTACTAGCCAAGTTTGCTGAGAGCTCCATCCAACCTGGTCTTGAATATCTTCAGGGGCATCTACAACTTCCCTGGGCAACCTGTTCTAGTATCTGTCTCCCTTCACAGAATTTCTTCCCATTATCTAAGATAAATCTATCCTATTTCAATTTAAGGTCATTACCACTTGTTCTATGACATGGCCTTGTCAAAAGTCCCTCTCCAACGTTTTTCTAGGCTCCCTTTAGATACTGGAAGACTTCAACATGATCTCCCCTGAGCCTTCTCTTCCTCTGACTGCACAGCCTCTGCTCTTTCATTCTGTCCTCAAAGGAGAATTGTTCCAGTCCTTTGATCTTTTTGGAGGCCTCCTCTGGACTCTCTCCAACAGGTCCATGTCCTTCCCGTGCTGGGACCCCAGAGCTGGGTGCAGTACTGCAGGTGGGGTCTCATCAGAACAGAGCAGAGGGGCAGAATCCCCTCCCTGGCCCTGCTGCCCACACTGCTTTGGATGCAGCTCAGGACACATTTGGCTTTCTGGGCTGCAAGTACACACTTTTGGGTCATGTCAAGATTTTCATCCACCAGAACGTCAAATGTTTTGCACAAGTTCAGATGTCTGACTTCCGTTGCTCTTCTCTCACCCATTACTGCAACTCTGTCAGAGATGGTCACCAAATTTGTCAGGCAGGATTTGCCTTTAGTGAAGCTATCTTGGCTGTCATCAGTCACCTCCTGATTTTCAAAATGTCTTAGTTTCCAAGAGAATCCTCTCCATGATCTTGCCAGGCACCAAGGTAACACTGACCAGCCTGTAGTTCTACAGACTTTCCTTATTGTCTGTTTTGAAAATAGACATTACATTTCCCCAGTTTCCCTTTGCCCTCTCTTTTTCTTTTTTTAAGTGGGAACTTCATTGAACTACCACAACTTAAGTATGGCTTAGGCACTTCCTCAATCAGTTCCTTCAGGATCTGCAGGTGTATCTCATCAAGTCCCATGGACTTAGGCACCTTCAGGCTCCTTAGATGGTCTTGATCTTCAAGTAGTTCTACTTTTTGCTACACTGCAAGTTGGACAGTGTGGCTGGANAACACTGACCAGCCTGTAGTTCTACAGACTTTCCTTATTGTCTGTTTTGAAAATAGACATTACATTTCCCCAGTTTCCCTTTGCCCTCTCTTTTTCTTTTTTTAAGTGGGAACTTCATTGAACTACCACAACTTAAGTATGGCTTAGGCACTTCCTCAATCAGTTCCTTCAGGATCTGCAGGTGTATCTCATCAAGTCCCATGGACTTAGGCACCTTCAGGCTCCTTAGATGGTCTTGATCTTCTCCTATAGCAAGTAGTTCTACTTTTTGCTACACTGCAAGTTGGACAGTGTGGCTGGAGCACTTCCTGGTAAAGAGCAAGGCAAAAAAAATCCTTGACTGCCTCAGCCTTCTCCACAGCCTGGGTAAACTTTCGCAAAAATAAGAGGGCCTGAGCTGGAAAAATAATGGAAAAAGTTAGAATTCATCAGTTGGAAAACTATTTCAGTCTGCAAAACCCTAATTACTGTGGTTGGTGTATGATTTTAACCGTAAGAGGAGAGGAAAGAAAACCTTTTTAAACTTGTTACCTAAAATGCCTTTGCAGGCTGTGCAAAAAACAATTCTTAATCTCAGTGGGCCCCAAGACATATTAGTCTTCTGATTTACTGAATTCACTGAAGTTTAATGTGGCGGTGACCCAGGCTTCTTTTAGCTTCAAGTTGAATGATAGAAACTGGAAGGATTATCCTTCCACTGCCAGTGACACTGAAGACGAAGCCGAAGGTCACTCCACCCCCTGAGTGCCTGTCAGGGCACGACTCCTCCCTTGTTTCCACCCCTTCATACATATGTAATGTTTCCCCAGAAAGTTCTTTCTAGTTTGTTCACCCATTGGTTGCTGTATTTGTACCCACCTCTGTTGTTCCCTGATTGGTTCCCAGTTGTTATGTGTCATTCCCTGATTGGTTCACCCCTTTTCCCCGCCTCTTCCCAGTTGTATATAAAATCCCCTGTCTCCTTTGTTCCTGGCCCTTTCCCTGGCTTCCCTTTGGTCTCTATGTTCTTCCGCCCCTCGGGGGGAGAATAAAGGATTCGGAACACAAGCCATAAAGAGTCCTCTCTCATTCCTCGCCTGCACCTTGTCGACGTCCCAACACCTGCCTGCCGCACAGCTCCCTTGAGGCCGAAAGCCACAAGCTCCTCGGGGAGTCTGTCAGCAGCGACACCGAGGAAGCAAACCCCCTCAGTTGCCAACTCAGGGCACAGCTTCCAAGTCGTGGCTCGCCCGCTGGGCTGTGAAGGCAAGCGGCCGGCGCGACAGTTTAAAATTCAGACAGATTTATACTCCTCAGTCCAAGGATGATCTTCAAAAATGTTCTAAGATTTTTAGGATAAAAATCTATGTCTATCCTAAGTTCAGATGCTTCCTTTTAAATCAAAGTAGTTTCACTCTGCAATTTCACTGCTACAGAGTTCAAATTCTTTTATCTGACTTTTATTGTGTCTATCCTTTGGAAACCAAGCAGATTTCTCTAATTAGCAAAGTTCCCCCATACCGTGCTTGGACTTCGTGTGAACGTGTTTTGTACGCTGTCATAGCTGGGAGCTGAATTGGGATTTTTATGATTCGAAGGCAACAGCTCCACTTGGTGAGGCAAACGAAGCTTATCTGGAGCCAGTGGGAACTAAGAAACACCTCTGCTCTTTCTTCTCCTTAGGCCTTTGAGCACAGTTGCAGCCTAAAACGGTGCTGCCGCTCACCCGACCCCCTCGGGGGTCGCCTCGTTCTGCCGGGCGGGCAGAGCAGCGCGTCCTTCCCGCCGCCGGTCCGGGCTCGGCTGGCTCAGTTCCAGAGCGGGAGAGCTCCCGGGATCGCACCCAGGGTCCGAGAAGCTCTCCGGTGTCACAGGCGCTGGAGAGAAAGGAGAGGCGGAGGGACTCTTCGGTGGTGAAAAGCAGGAGTTTATTTCCCCCGCACGGGAGCGAGGAGCGGGGGGGAATCGAAGAGCCAGGAGCGGGGTGTTACACAGTGTCTTATACCGGGGGAGAGGGGCGGGGGATACCCGGGAACACACCAACTGGGGTACAGCACGCAGGCAGACTGACAGCACATGAACCAGTAACAGTAGCAGGGCGAGGAGAGGGGCAGCAGGGAGCCAATGAGGAACTCCGCGGCAGAGAAGGTTCCGGGACACGATGCAGTGTGTTGGAAAGAGCCAGCGAGGCTACAGGGACTAACATAATTCAAATAGGTAGGGAAAGGGATTTTTGGACGAACACAGCTTCTCACCCTAAGTGAAAGGGAAGAGAGATGCCTCAGGAACACTGCCTGAACCTGCTGAGGTAACAGAAGTGATCTTTGAATCACCGCAACAGCAGCCCTGGGGATATTACAGAAAAGGATATTCAAGAACTTCCGTAAGTGACACTGCAGCTTGTCACTTGTAACAATATGCCTCTAAAATGACCATGTCTCTCTGAACATGCAGATGTAGTTTCTGAGTCCTAAAAGTATTTCACTATCAAGCTGCTTCTGAATGCAGTTTGGTCGTGATTAAAAACAAGTCTTGAGGCCATAACTTCACTTTTGTGAAGATTATGGGAGGGATAATTGCAGTTATCTTTTGTATTCTTTTACCACTTGGTAAGGAGAAGTACCCATGCCAAATTCTCCGATAGAAGAGACTAGAACTATTTAATAATGCTACATACACCTCCAGAGTAATAAAATGCAGATTTTTCTAAAACTGGTGTCATTGCTGTGTAGGACCTACCTTCTCTCCAAATGGTCCACAGATAGTACTTGCAGCTTGCATCCTTTCTGTGCTGGTGGTGGTTTTCTGGTATGCTCATTTTCATACATTTCATGATTTTGACATTTTTTCTGTACATGGGAATTTCTTTCCCATCCCAGCCAGAACCCTTTTGAGCAGAGTGGTAATTTTGGCACTTTGTTCCTAGAGGAATTATATGGACAGCAAAAAAGAGAGAGCTCCTCACCAAAAGCTGGTTACTTCTTTCTTAGCTATCACATATGTGACATATTTTGGAAAACAGAAATTATAGCATCTTTATGGAATAAAGCTTACAAACCAGTCATTTTATTATAACCCTTTATGATGAGTTTCTGTAGTAGTTAGGACTAAACTGTGTGTGCATGTTATAGATTTGTTTCTGCAGTCTTTCCTTTGGGAATCATGCAATTATGTGAGGATCCAGCCTGTGCAGTCACAAAGACAAGCTTGAAAACACATTAGGAGTGCTACTGATGTAGTGGAATGTACTAAACCCACAGGGAATGTTAGACAACACAGCTAAGAACACCCAGCAGTCAGTGGAACAGTTCCAATGGAAATTGTGTTTCTAAACATGTTATTTTTTGAAATCACAAACAATACTAGAGCAGAAGATTTTTTTATATTGAAAGTGGAAAAATCTGCTGTAAATTCTACTTATCACCCCCCCCCCCCGTAAATAAATGCAGATTAGACAGCTGTCCACACACATTCCTGCCCATGACAGAGAAATGACCCTGCAGCAGGAGTGTCTCTGCCCATCTGAAAGCAGCATCCACTCTGTGCCACTACACTGGGAGAAAGGTGAGAGGCCCTTGCCACTGGGCTCAAGAAACCAATTTTTTCTCTGATGCGGTGGTTGCATTGCACCATCCTTCTGGAAATAGTTCTTGTTGTAGTGTCATTGCATTTGTGAGTGTACAAGAAGAAGGCAAGACATACAGCAAAAGTAGAAGGAGAGAATTCCTTACTGAATTCCATTTAAAAGGGAAGATTTTAGGACTTTTTCCATCTGTTGTTGTTATATTGAACCAGTTTAAGTTATAGAAGAAAAAAGCTGGGGGAAGGAAAAAGCATTCTAGCATTCTGTTGCTAATACAATATTAGTGGATAACTAAAAAAATAGAAGAGACCTGATCAGTTGCCTATTATATACCAAAAGGGCTCAACATGTATCTGAATAGCTGGATACAATTGAAATGATTATTCTTCAGGCAGACACAGATTCCTACAGGACTCTGCCTGAATTTACTCATTCATTCAGGAGGAAATAGTACCCATTAAGGAGGAATAGCACAAGGCATAAGTGGTCTTTACGAAAGGAATTACAGAGAATTCTTGTAGATGGTTTTTGTACTATACTATACTATTATTATTATTATTATTATTATTATTATTATTATTATTATTATTATTATTATTATTATATAAAGTGAATTATTTGTGAAGAAATATGACCTAAGCTCTAAATATTATTTACACAGGAAGTTTTTTTGACTGCTGCTTCTGGTAAAAGTAGTAGTGTGAGCTTCCATTTGCCGTAAAAGGATTGACTGAAAAAGTCAATTATCTTATAAATGAGAACAATGTGTGATTTGGAGACATTTTTATTTGTGTGCAGTATTTAATGAGATTAGGAGAGGTGTATTCTCAAATTCCAAGTCAAAAATCAAAATTCTAGAATTCGCAATAAAAAATATTGTACATTTAAAAAAAAGGTTAATATCAGTATAGCTTTCTTAAATGCAATCTACAAACAGCCTTGGAGCACATACCATGAAGGGTATATGCTGTATAGTACTTCAAGCAAGAATTATTTAAAGTGCTAATGATTCATTTAGTTGGTGAAGATAAGAAGTTGCTTGATGTCTGAGGATCTGTGAAAAGAGCAAGAGAACATTTTATATTGAGCGGAATATATTTTAATTATCTTTTTAAAGAAAAGTAGAGAAGATGTAGAAATGGTGGTCAGGACCTTAGAAATCGAATTGGACTTGATTAGCCTTGGGGAGCCTTGGGAGAAGGTGAGAAAGTGTGTACATAAAAGTATTTAGACACAATACACATACATATGTTCGCACTTAAATATATGCATAGATATATATACGTATTCAGTATTTAAAAGCCTTAGAGATGTCTAATGAAGCATAAGATAATTATGAAATCTTTCAGTTAAGGGAAATATAATGCATCACTTTGTATTAATACTTAAAAGCTCTGTCATGATGTGTGTTGTCAAAAGAGATAAAAATTATTTCTTACTTACCAAAAAGGTTTGATATAGACACTGCACTATTAACAAACATGATGAATTCATTTAACTCTAGTTAAGGTATGCTATGCATTTCTATTTTGTAAAAATAACATTGTAATATATTATCAAAATACAGTTCACACAGCTGACACAAAACTTCTAAAGTTTAAGTGCAAATCTGCGTATCGCTTTTCTTTACATATTCAAGTGTGAGTCATGCAGGGAGATGCCATATGTAGATATACCACTGAACACAAAGTACAGCTCTTTCAACTTTGGTATTTATTTGGTAGATTAAGACTCAAAATAAAAATGTTTAGGATGAAATTTCAAGTCAAATTAAAGGGATAAATATTTAAAAATATTAAAATTATAATTTTAATAAAGGTAAACCCTTCAGTTTTGAAGGTTCCTTGCCAAAAACTTTTCAGATTTTCAGCAGTATTCTTAATATTCACTAAGGCCCCATATTATCTGAGACATGACACCAGCACTTTCCAAAAGGCAGTTCAGGGAAGTCTGAAGTTGGAAGGCAGATTTATACTTCAGACAATGCAGCAAGAAAGTCTGCTATGGTCCTCTAAATAGCACTGGCAGTAGAGGTGGAAGCAAAATAGCTGTTTAACTACTTTTATTTGAATTGGAGTAACAAATGTGATTATACTGTTTGGAGCTTACAGCCTTCACCATTACTGCCTTGTAGCAGTTTAATTTATGGGGAAATATGCTTCTTATACTATATTTATAGTTTTTTAGCTTTAATTTGCTTGTATTACATGGTTGTTGCAGATGTTAGTCAGTTCTGGATTCGTTGTTCCAAGTACCATATGAATATATGATCAGAGGCTAAAAAGACTTACAATCTCAATAGTCAGAACAGAAGAAAAAAAAATGTGATGCACTTTTTTTAACTCAGGGAATTCAGAGGGCAAAACCTGTTGTGGTTGAACAAAGGAGAAAGAGTCACACTTTGGAAGGTTCAAAGAGGTCAAGGGAAGGCCAGAGCCAGTGGAAAACTTCAAAGGAAGATGAGTGACTGTTCAGCTCTACTCAGAATGTAGACCAGCATTCGCCACTGGGGATAAATAAAGAGCATTGCTGACTGTGATGATATCACCAGGCTTTGAGTTGTCTAGAGGTAACTGGAAAAATTTGCAGCTGCTATCTAAGAGTTAATTTTCTGTCTGGAAGACAGTTCTGACCCTGAGTCTCCAAAGCCTGCAAGGCTTGCTCATGGCAGTGCCAGGCCATGCAGCTTCATCTGCTGGGCATGCTGCACTTGTCTGTTTGCTCTTTTTTCTCTTCAAGACAAGTTCAAGACAAGTTCTATACATCTTTGGGAAATATGACAGTATTTTTTTTCTTTACCTTTTTTTTTTTTCATTTTTAATCGGAAATTATTATGTATTTCAAAATATCCTAAGAGAGAGGAAAAACAAATTAATCTGAACATTTAAAATAGGCGGGAGTTGTGGTCTGAGTAATAAATTTTCATGAACTCAAAACATTAAAATATTGATGCTGATTTGCAATAGGTAATGTCTACTACTGTCTACAACTGAAAATTCTAACACAAGGTTCATCTGCTGCAGGGAACACTGAAAGTTGAAAACAAGGATACAGCAATTCTGAATAATCTTGACAAGCTTTCCTTCATTTTGCTTTTCAAAGATAGAGGTAATTTAATAATTTAATCTCTTGAATAGATAAAAAGATTCATTTAAGCATAATTTGCAACTATAAATCCATTTCAATAAGTTAGTAAGACATTTTGAAATTTCACTAAGTTAAAGAAATTTTATAAGCATTGCTAAAATTATTTATTCTGATTTTATTGTACAGAACATAGATAATTGTGGTTATAATTCTCTAAGCAAGTTACAAATGTATACTACATTCCCTTAAAATATGGTACAAGGATTTCTAAACTTGCACATCAGCTTATCTAATATTCCAGAGAAATAGTAGCCCATGGCGATATAAACATAACGGAGTTTTTCACAAGTGCTAATCAACTGCATGAGACAACAAAAAATCCCAGTAACATCATAATTAGATGCACTTTGTCTTTAAGGGCAAATGGCTATAGATATTAAAATGAGAGCAGTGAAATTGCTGGGGAGATTGATTTTCATTGCAAAGAGGTAATTTTAAATTTTTAAAAATATATTTGACTTTAATCTATCTGCATATGTTAACGGAAGATATTCGATCTCTGTTGTATAATGAAAGACAGGTTGCTGATATCCCTGGAAATCCAGGTAGTCAAAACATTTTAAAGACTATGGGTAATCTTTGTATTGCATGTTCAGCCTGTTAACATAATCTATTATTTCCCAGAAACTGGATCCAAATTACCCATGAAAAAGATGGTAGGAAAAAACTAGGTGTCAGGACCCAGTGAAGTGATTCAGGACCTTATTGTCCTCCTATCTCATTCAGGAAAAAAGTTGATGTATTTTACATGTATCATGCATCTCTACAAACATACCTTTGTTAGGTAAAAGAGTTTTAATGAAATGGCTGAGAAAACAGTCATGTCAGTGGCTCTGTTTCCATAAACTAGATTTGATTTTGTACCCAGGATCTTCAGTAAATAAACAGAGAAACAAATTAATAAATAATGTAGTAGAAACAGGAGGTTTTTCAGCACCTTTAAAAAGGCCTATTCGTTCTGAACATATTTTATAAATATTTCAAAAACAGTTCATCCAGCATAATGTCATAATGTTGCTGAGCTCAATTTCCATTTCATGTCCTATTTATGTTACTGCCAGTTTTATGATCTAAAGCTGCCTGTACACCTAAACTCCTCATATCTATCTCTTGATTTTGCTTTGGGAAATACTAGCTGTCATATTCATTTTGGACAGGTCATGTTTGTTTTCATATTTGTTGTGTAACAGAGAAGAAATAGCTAAGAAATACTACTTTGAGAATTTTTTTTTTTTACTTTCAGTGCATGAAGCATGAGAACAAAAATATTGTAATGTAAATGGACTTTGACTTTTTTTTACATTTTGCAACTGGCAAGTGATTCCAGAATTTTTTATTTTCTCCCTATTGCCTTACTGCTTGCTACTGAGCCTTTAGCAAGTCGCCCTTGAATTTGGTATTAAAAATGTTGACCTCGGTAACATGTTTGAAGAAACCCCAAAAGCATATACAAATAACAGCAGTAAGAAAAACATTTTGTTTGTCAGTATTGCTCGGTACAAAATACAGATTATCCACTGTATTTTGTTTGGGGAATTACTGACAGAATATATTCATAGCTTTGCAGAGTCTTACAAGAGATCCCTTTTGGGGATACAGTGTCAGAACAAATATCTTTGCTTGGGGTAAGACTGTTTTTTGAACCTCTGGATTCATTAGAGTTGTGGGTTACAGGAAACTCTCAAAGATACAATTATACATAATAAAGTCCCCAGTGGATTTACTGAAACCCATCATGTTGATAATTAAATTAATGAGGCTGTCAGTTTATGAATTTTTTACTAATGTAAAGTTGACTGGTAGAGGATTAAGGTTTGCTACGCACAGATACATCCATAATGCTACCATGTGGTGGGTGATCCTGCTAATAGTATCACCCAACTTGCCAGTGACTCCTTGTTCATCTGATCCAGTTCCATCACCTTGCAGTATCTACCAAAATCTGAATCACCTTTCAAGTCAAACATATTACATCGTTTTTTCACAAACATGTAAATATAGAAATATCATTATATAAATATTTAAGCAAACTTGAAAATACATCTTTTCACATATATGTGGTGACAAAATACAACAGGGGAAAGTATAGCATTTTGTAACACTTAGTTAAGATTTATTATTTGATAAAGCCCAAGATAACTGGGTTTCAAAGAATTAATTCTTTAGCCACAAACATTGTCTCTAATTTTAGCTTTTAGCTATGTGACAGCCTCATTTTTTAACTTGTCTCTAGTTTAATCTCACTACTTTTTTTTATTCTTGGGACCACTAAATGCATTTGTAGGAGACATGCATTTGTCAATATAAGTCTTATATGCATCCGGAATATGCAAAATAGGGTATGTAATTTTTACCACACTCCTGTGATAAAGTCATTTAAATTATGTGAAAAGCAAAGTAACACAAGTCTCAGAGCCCTTAGAATGAAGCTAGTAATTTTTAAGAAGAAACCACTATTGGAAATGAAGTATGTTATAGGTAAGATAAAAATACCACACTTCTGCTGGACTTGGTTTAGATATGGATCGTAAAACTTGTGCAGGTGCAGAACACAAGTGCTTCTGTTTTGTGCAACCTCACTAATGGATCCTTGGGCACTCTTTGTTATGTAACAACAATTAAAATAAAAAAATGTAAAAATTTCTGTATATACTTAGTCTGTAATCATTATCATTACACCTTAAAGATTTTCATTAGTTAAAATGGAGAAACATTATACATAGAAATATGGTAACAATTTGTTGAGGACTTGCGTGCACGTGCTTTCTGCATTTACATCTCTAATAGCCTGAAAAGGAAATTGTATTTCTTTTGAAATGCATGCCAGCTGGATGCACGAGAGTAAACACATAGAAAGACATCAGAAAGCCAGTAAACAGTCTAGGTAGTAAAACCTGGTGTCTTTATTCCAGCTCAGGAGTGTATAGGTATCTGATTTTCAATATCATCCACATAATTGAGTACCTTGAGTGCCCAGAAAAGGGCAACAAGGCTGGTAAAGGATCTGGAGCACAAGTCCTGTGAGAAGCAACTGAGGGAGTTGGGGTTGTTTAGCCTGGAGAAAAGGAGGCTCAGGGGAGACATTATCACTCTCTAGAACTCCCTGACAGGAGGGTGCAGCCAGGTGGGTCTTGGTCTCTTCTCCCAGGCAACCACTGATAAGACAGGAGGACGCAGGCTTAATCTACTCCAGGAGAAGTTTAGGTTGGACATTAGGAAAGAATTCTTCACTGAAAGAGTGATTGGGTACTGGAATGGGCTGCCCAGGGAGGTGGTGGAGTCACCTGGAGGTGTTTAGGAAAAGACTAGACGTGGCACTCAGTGCCATGGTTTAGTTGATAATGTGATGTTTGGTCATAGGTGTCGTGGCCGCTTGCCTCTTGCAGCCCAGTGGGCAAGCTGCGACTGGTCGGAGTGTCCTAGCCGCCGGCTAAGTGGGTCTGAACTTAGCATCGAGTGGCAACTCCCTAGGGAGCATTCAGCTCTCAACCCTCAGGTAGCTGCGCAGGCAGGCAGTTGTCGGTTGGTCACAAGGCACAGGCAAAGAAGGAAGGAAAGACTCTTTGAGGCGTTTTCCCAATCCTTTATTCCCTGCCAGGCGGGATGGAGGAACGTGGGGACCGGAAGGGGAGCCAACAAAGAGCGCAAAACAAGGGTGACAACAGGTTTTATACAAGGAGAAAACAGGGCAGGGAATAAGGATTAACGTACACGTACAGACAAGCAACCAATGGAGTAACAGCAAAGGCGGGACGGAGTACGGTAACCAATGGATAACTGAACTTGGTAGAACTCTCTAGACTTAAATGCATAAACATGAAAGGGGCAGAACCAGGGGAGGAACAATGCTTAGATTGACATGTTCGGGGAGTGGCTTGGCCCTCAGCCTCGCTTTCAGGATCACTAATGTTTGAAGGATAATCCTTCCAATTAATCTCATGAAGTTTGAAGCTGAAAGCAGACTGGGCCACCGCCACACATAGGTTGGACTTGATCATCTCAGAGGTGTTTTCCAACCTAGTTAATTCTGTGATTTGGTGATTCTGTAATTTTCAGTCACCATTTTACAATCTAATTTGATCACAAATGTTAGGGTCAGGATGTGCTTAGATCTTGTTACATCTTTTCTTAAAGATGAATGTTGGACTGCCTGAAAAAAACCAATTTTTTTAAAAAAGGCAAATCATGTGCATTTATGTATTGGATTTAATTTTACTATTAATATTGTATTAAAATTACAGTAATTTGTCAGGGTGTTACTTAATCTGGGAATATATTCTATCATAAAACACATTTGTGCATTAGTGAGTGTAACTGGGACTCTAATAATTCACTAGTACAAATCAGGTGCCTGGATGCTATAAGTATTTAGGAAGAAACTAAACTTAAGTTTGCCATATTTACAGCTTTGAAATGAAACGTTTATAAAATTCTTCTGTTTTTGTGTTACCTGTCCTTTACAATTTATATATTTAGTGGTACCTTCTATGATCACACAGTAAAACAGAATTCATAAAAACTCTTCAAATTTATCAATGGATTTTTAAAGGCCCTGAAAGGCTAAATTAATTTAAATGTCTTTCTCTTTGATATTGAGGGTCAGCATCTGTTTTCTGGATGTCATATTTGACGATCATCCTCCATAAAACGTGATGACACTGACAGTGTTGGCGCTAGATCTGTAAAACTTTAAAAAGTACATTTTTGTTTCCAAGGTATTCTAGAAGTTTGTGTGATTACAAGCAAACCTGGTGTGAACATAAAGTACTCGGTACCCAGAAAATTTTCACCTTAAAGGGTCACTTTCATGGCCTTTTGGAGGAACAAATGGAAGCGAAGAAGAATTTGGTTAAAAGGCCTAATGAAACACTAAGATCTTTATGGCAACTGAGAAGATGTTCTCAGAACCATGTCGTAACTGAAAAAAATGTATCGGAAATTTTATGAGAAGTATTTCTCTTCTCTGTATTACTGTTCTTAGTAACTGGCCTCAGGTGAAACAAAGACCTTAGAATAAAATTTTTATAACTGTCTACTCAGTTCATATTTCTAAGTAAAAGTCTTTTCTTTCTGGAAAAGAAGATTGAACACAGTGGTCTGAAAGCCAGAAGTATCGTATTTTGCATGTGGAAATAGCATTGAAATGGGATGGAAGTTCTGTTATTACTCTTTAATTTGGTATAGCCCTAACAAGTATTAAAGACATGTTTGTTACTGCAGCAACTTCAACTAGTAAGGAGAGAGAATTGTATAAGGTGGAGTCGCAGCATTCTGGACTGATCGGGCTCTGCACTTCAGTGCAGAAGCCGTGACAGAAAAATTATATTTAGCTTTTTCTTATGTCCGAACAAGTAAATAATAAAAGCACTCATCTGTCATTGTAAGTCACTGACCTATTGGTTTGCCAGATGCTTGTTTTCTTTGCTCCAAGTGAAAAGTTCCCATTACTACTTTTTAGATTCTAAGACACATATATATTTGTATGTATATATATACATCTATGCAAACATAAATATATGGCTGCTCCTGACTGCACCTTTGCCAAAAGAACTGTAAAATTAAAAACTGACGGTAGAGCACAGCAGTGTTCTGTAATATTTCTCAGCCCATCCTCAGGCCCCAAAAGGTGTAGTATTTCTCCTTAGAGTGAAACTAGACCAAATGATGTTCATTTATTTATAAAAATTTATTCTTCCTAATGTTCCCTTCCAATTATTCACCAGAAAGAAATTTTCAGTGAAGTAATAGCTATTGAAAAGAAGGTAAAATACCCTAAAGAGGTAAGTTTTTGTTGGCAAGACAGGTTTACAACTCTGAAGTGAAATTTTTCAAGCTATATTCATAAGGGAATTCAGGAGTCACTTAGAAGACCCAAACCAAGGAAACCGCAGCATTGCTCCATTATTCCATTTAGTCCAGTGGTCACCTGAGCTGTAAACAAGACAGTTTTGAATTGTTACTCTGAATAAGCAGCTCAGCCATTGGATTAAACATAGCTTTTCAATTAGTTGCTGTAAAAAGTCTGACTAAGGAAACTAAAACTAGGAATAACCTGACAGAAATAAAGCAAAGAATGACATTCTCTAAGGTGTTGCGGTGCAGCTAGAGCGGGGATGGGGAAATCTTCAATTCCTGGAATGGGAAGCACCCTCAGACAGCAGGCATCCATGCTTTTGCTTCGCTCTATCTCGATTGAGCTATGATAAATTCAGGTAAATTTGCAATGGCAGCACAGCACGCCCATGGTACTACAGCCTGTGTGCATTCTCTTACTCATCACAATACTAACGTCAGTGTTCAGCTGCTTGAGGATACTGGAAGCTTTAAAGGCAGAATGAATATCATAAATTGACAGAGGAGACTTGGTCAAAATATCACTTCTCTTTCCTATTCTCTCTTGAACTGCACTGTCATCTTACTGAGAGATTCCTACTCTCTCACAGTTAAAAGGCACAAAAAAATTTCTTTATTTCTAATGAACTGCTTTCCTGTCTCTTTTTGACTGTGTAGGGTCAAACTGGAGAAACTTTTTGAAATCTCAAAGCAAAAAGAAGTGAAATTGTGATATCTTTTGCCTTGGCATTTTTAATAGTCTTTTGGTACCTCAATACCCTCATAATATTGATCTCTCTGAAATTTGCTTATAAGCAGTACAAACATAATAAGTTGGAAACAAACATCTTTAAAATTGTAACAAATTCTTTAAAAGTTGTAAATTTTTTAGTTTTCAGTCATCCTTATCTGCATCTCAGATGAAAATCTAATAATGAGGCAATCATTGTAAAAGATAATTTTCACGGTAAATATAGTTTCCTTCTATTTTTTACTTAAACTGGATTATAGAAAGGGGTCACAATTGGAAGCCATTTATACCTGAACCTATGAGTAGTCTAAGATTCTTCACACAATGATAACAAAATGTAAAGAGAAGTACATTTATCTCACCAGTCCATATTTTTGTAGTTTTGTTAAGGACTTTTTATATGGTTTTTGGGTTTGGGGTGTTTTTGGTTTTTTTTCAGGTTGGGCTTGTTCATTTGTTTTTAATTTGTTATTTTCTGATTAGCTTGAAGTTTCTGGTAATCAGTAGTACACATACTTGAGTGGAAATGTCATAAAAAGTGACCACCATTTGTTTCAGTCTTGATCGCCAGAGAAGACTCTGAAGGTTCATCCAGGCCTCACACATGTAACGTTTCTAAATTAGAGAAAAAAACAATTTCTCAGAGCACTTTCTACTGGCAATATCCTTGATCCTTCCTGTCCTTTCTTATGTACGATAAAAAAAATCTGATGCTAGCATTTTCATCAATAAGCATCTGAAGGAAAATTTCACTTAGATAACTGCATTTTTTANTCCACTTCCCTGGGTAGCCAGTTACAGTGACCAGCTACCAGGAAAGTGTCTCTCAGTAAAGAGACATTTCTGAATCTCCAGTCTGAATTTCCCCGAATGTAGCTTAATTCCATTTCCTCTTGTCCTATTGCTGCTCACCAGAGACCGTAGATCAGCAGCTCCCCCTTGGCTATACCCCTTGCGGAAAATGTAGGTCATCCTTCAGCCTTCTCCAAGCTGAACCAGCCAAGTCACCTCAGCCATTCCTCTGAATTCTTGCCCTCAAGGCCTTTCAGCATCTTGGTCACCCTCCTCTGAATACACCCTAACTGTCTGAGGTCCTTGTTCCATAGAGGTGCCTACAACCACACACGGGACTGGAGGCGGGGCTGCCCCAGCACGGCGCAGTGTGGGACGGTCACCTCCCTTGTCCGGCTGGCGATGCTGTGCCTGATGCACCCAGGACAGGGTTGGCCCTCCTGGCTGCCAGGACAGACAGTGCACTCATTCTCAAATTGCCATCAACCCAAGACCCCAGATCTCTTTTCATGGGGCTGGTCTCCAGTTTTCCATGCCCCAATTTTTTACATAAAATAAGGATTTCTCCATCCCAGGTGGAGAACCCTGCTGTCAAATTTCATACAGCTGGTGATTATCCAGCTCTTCAGTCTACTCAGATCTCTCTGTGAGGCCCCTCCACCCTCAAGAGAGTCCACAGCCCCTCCCAGTTTAGTATCATCAGTAAACTTAAGTAATGTACATTTGATTCCTGTGTCCAGATCATTTATAAAAGCATGCTCCCCAGGGAAGTGGTCACAGCTCCAGCCTGACAGAGTTAAAGACCATTCCAACAATGCTCTTGGGCACATGGTGTGACTTGTGTGTTGTTCAGGGCTGGGAGTTGGACTTCGATGATCCTTGTGACTCCCTTCCAACTCGGCTTAATTTGTGATTCTGTGATGTAAGAGCATTGACCCTAAAATTGAGCCCTGATGTAACAATGTGTGCTACTGTTTATAAAGGAATACTTTATAAAAACAGACAAAAACCAAGCAACCAAACTAAACCAACAACAAAACCACAAAACCTCCCCCCTCTCCTCCCTCCCACCACCACCACCACTTACTTTTGATTATTCAGTAGTATAATACCTGTTTGGAAGATGGTCAAGCTCGCAGGTCTTGCTTCTGTGTAAAAGCTATTGGGACACAGAGAAGTCGTACTCTGAAGCTGCTTTTCTTCAATACATATAAATTAAAATGCCTGGCTACCGCCAGAAATTTCAGGAGAAATTTTACAAAAGTTGATGATAAAATCCCATTCGCTTTGCTGTCTTTTCTGTTGTATTTCCAAAATGTGTGTTTTGCCTCTTGGGGCATCTTTTGCAAGGAGAGTTGCCATCCTCTTCATTCACAAGCCCTCTCTGTGTAACAAAATCCTGCTATTTCAGATTCTCAGTGTTTTCACTAAGTGGAATTTTTATGTATATATAAATATATTTGAAAATTTTATGAGTATAATTCTAATGGAATAATTTTTGTATGCAACAGTGTATTTTTGTGTTCACTTCAATTTACCTTTTGTAACTGGAAGATGAGGGATTCCAAGGATGGCTTTTATACCATCTGCATGTGAAAGTATTTTGCCTGTCTAAGCTCCTCTGTAACAACTCACACCTTTAAATGACTCATCCAAACTACTTTAGTCAGCAGGATTTTATGTCCATGCATTCATATTTTAAAAGGGAGACATCAATACAATGATGTTTTATGATTTTTGTATCACCCCCTAAAATTATCTGATGCTGTTCTTTTATCTCTATTATTGACAGTGTAACTTCAACTTGACAATACATTTTTTCTTTCGCATTGTATTTTTTTTTTCTGGATGCATTTTTAATGTTAAAATTTCTTTGAATCAAAAAGGTTCCTTTTCTGATTACTAGATAGAATTTTCCTACTAGGTATTTGAAAAAAACCCCTCAGACTAATGATTTATCTCTTCTACATTTCGTTTCAACGTTCTGAATTTCTAAATTTTAATTTAATAAAAATATATGTGTTTAACGATGGAACAGTCAATTAATGAGACAAAATTAAGCACATGAAATAAATGAATCATAGAATGTTAAGGGGTTGAAAGGGACCTTAAAGATCATCTAGTTCCAATCTCCCCTGCCATGGGCGGGGACGCCCCCCACTAGACCAGGTTGCTCAAGGTCTTATCCAAAATGGCCTTGGACAGCAAGTAACATTGCAGACAACATTATCTGCTATGCATCTGCCATATATAAGAAAAACCTTTTAATTGCTTTTCTATAAATATACTCCTTAATTAGTTTTTAAAAATAAGTTTGAATAAAAGTAAGAAACTTCAATGAAAAATTTGCTCCGTTCCTAAAACAAATCCAGAAAATAGATTGGAAAGAATGATAAAAATACAAGGTTGTGGAAAATTTGTGATGAGATGTTTGATGTGAAATAAATATATAAAATGTAAAATAGAAAATGCATATGTTTGAAGTGGCTTTAATAAAAGCAAAATTAGGCTATTTGTCACTTGATTGCTAGTTAAATTTAATTTGGAAACTTAAGCTTTGTGACCAGAAATATCGACTGCTGGTTTTTAAGTGTTTTAGGAAAGAACAGTAGAAAGCTTTCCTCTATATAATTTCATCAAAGCCAAGTTTCCCAGCTCAAAACCATCACTATTTAGTACAATAACACAATGCTGTACTATTTACATGTACACAGTTGATATTCATGCATTAATCTATGTAGAAAAGAGCAACCTTTTTTTTTTTTAGAACATATATCATGGTGTTGTACACCCTTTACTCCCGTGTATTCTCTATATCCTGGAGAATCCAGGAGCAGAGGCCCTTTTTCCCACCCAATAAACATTTTATGTGATTGACAAATCAGAAAATGTTAAATCATAAGACAGTGATAAAGATGGTTTTAATCTCCAGTAACAGCAGGATATTAACAGGAGAGCTAAGAATACCAGGGGAAAAAAAGGCACAGAAAAAAAAGTGAAAAAGCCCCATTGATTTGTTGACAGAGGCCTAGCAGCTGTCACAGTAAAGCATGGTTCTCTTGCACTTAATCAATGCCACCCTCCAAACAAATCACTCCACAGCCCAGACGAAAAGCAATCAAGAGGAATACCTTCATAAGCATGAAGCTTGCTAGATGGGGTGCAATGAAGTGTGTCTTTAAGCTTAGGCACTCCAAGTGTGATCTATGACCCAAAAGCTAATGACAAACTCTTAACCCTTTTGAAGAAGGCAACAAATATCTGTCCCTCTTAGAAACAGATTATATGGTCACACCTTCATCAATAATTTTTGGAAGATACCATGTGCATCTTTGGTGTGCAGTCTTTTCTTCCTCTATGATAGGGTCACTAGCAATTATGGTTTGTATCTCCCAGTGAGCAACTACTTTAAACGTATTTTATTTTTGTGGAAGACACCACAGGGAAAAATGGCTAATTTTAAGCCTTCCACAATGCTCACAGAGAATTTCTAAAGGAGTAAAAGATGCTTTTCTATTCTTTATATTGGAATTTAAAAGTGCAATGAGTTGAAGACTTAAAAAAAACTCCGTTACAGCATTAT
This sequence comes from Melanocharis versteri, assembly GCA_013397845.1. NCBI lineage: Eukaryota > Metazoa > Chordata > Aves > Passeriformes > Melanocharitidae > Melanocharis > Melanocharis versteri. The sequence goes on from VZTG01002530.1 coordinate 92,755, forward strand.
TTCCGAGAGGAAGTCTAAACACTGCTCTTGCCTGGCAGTAGATTGCTTGACAGCCTGCCACTACCTTATATTTTATTTTCTTTTAATTATTTTTTTAAATTGACCCAACAGAGGCTAAAATAGACTCTAGAATTATGCTGTCAATTTCATTCACATGAGATAGTAACTCAGACAGAGGGCTTTATTTTACAGTTCACTGAAGGAAATTACTTCATCAGCAGTCCTCATGGCAGGCCACCAACAGAGTGCACTGTCAAATGCTCAACACTTGTAGAAATTAGATCTTGTAAAGTACTCGTGTACTATGGTACTCGTGTGTTATATTATAAATGTGCTAGGAGCTCTTTCCATGTTAAATTAATACTGCATTTTAGAAGCAATTTATTATTTTTTTGTTGATAGCTTTAGGAAATAGATTGTGCAACACATTGTATTTAGGATTCAAGTGGTGGAATGGAGATAAGCTCTTTTTTATTAGCCTTGTCGCATGTTGCATATTTCTGTTAATATGCACTCTAAAGTACCTTGCTGCTTGACTATGGGCTTACACTTTCCCAATTGCTCACATGTCAGCAGCCAGTAAACATGTCACTATTGATGTGCACTTGGATCCCTTCAGAATGATACAACTGACCTTTCTATTGAATTTATAGTCTACTGGACAGCACATATTTCCTGCCTAAGGGTCTAGCTTATCTCTCATGTAGTCAGTGGAAATGGACATTTCACTAATTTGCAGGTTAACCTAATGCTAATTAAAGCATGAGGGTGCACTCGACCTTAGTATTTTCCTGAATTTCACACTATTCTAAAATCAGGCTATTTCAAAATATGAATGCATATTTTAATTCAAAGGTCAGTCTACTGAATATGAATGCAAATAAGAGAGTACATATACAGCTAAGTTGTCATGGTTTAGGAATGATACTCAATAAATTAGTGCCCCCCTCACCAAGACTCCAAAACCATATGCCACTCATGTGCTCCCCCTTGCCCTCCTTTTCCCCCTACAGGTGGCTGGAGAGGAGAATTGGAGACACCAAAGGCAGAGACCATGGCCTGAGATAAGAACAACTCACTGGAAATAGCAATGAGATAAGAAAACCAACGGTAACAGCAACAATATTAGTAACAAAAGGTGTAAGACAAAGAAATGCTTTACACAGAAAAACCATGATAAAATACGACTGCCCCATCACACCACATTCTCCCACCCAGAAAAGGGATTCCTTTCTTCTCAGAAGTGAAAGAGAGTCCCTTTCTCCTGCCCTAGCAATGATGTAAGATGGTATCAAGTAAGAATCAGGAGTTTGGCCATGCCCATGCATCTCCAGGCTCCAGTCCCTCCTGGCTACTGTGAAAAATTAACCCTGCTGTCTGAAACCAGGACATTATCCACCCCTTTGTTCTATGCCATCTACATCATGACCAGATCCTACACCTTCCAATCATATACATATACATATACATATACATATACATATACATATACATATACATATACATATACATATACATATACATATACAAAAAAATGTACACAGGCACAGGTATCATTTCCACAGTCAGTGGCTGTTCCTCCAAGATGTCTGTTGAGTTAACTTAGTCCATGACTGTGGATTCTGTCTGCCCTGGATGCCCTCCAGGGCAGGAGGGCTGGTTTGCTCTCGGGTGGTTGCAGTCTGCATCAGGAGCTCACAGCTGGTGTATCTGGAGCAGTCCACACTCGTCCATGGTAGTTCTGGCATACACTGGCAGTGTCATTCAGCAGCCAGTATTATACAATTCAACATTACAGACCCTTCTCACCCAAAATCAAATTCCCTTGAGGGGCACACTGAGTTTCCTGGTCCCTCTGCATTACCCACCAAGTACGCCCAGCACCTTGAGCCAAAACAATCCCACAGATGGGCATCCCTTTGCTTGAGGCAGGACTATTTCTCACATGCACCATGGAGACTTTATCCCCTTCTACAGGACAAGGAAGTTTTGCCTGGGCAGGGCCAGGTCAATTAGTACAGCCTCAGGTGTTAACTACCCTGGCGGCCAGAAGTGGAGTCACATGAAGCAGTGTTTCTGCTCCTTCTTTCATTGACATCAATGCCGATGAGTAGGTATATGACAATAGCATGCTCCATACAAACTTCCACCATATGAATCGTGCGCAATGGACCTCATCTGGATCTACGGCTTGTTGTTTGAATCCCTATAGATTTCCTCTGTCATAGGTAATTCTCTCAGGTACCTGACACCTTTCTTCATAGCGTTCCATCTGCTTGGGCACACTCCTACTTCATCCTTGAGAGAACGCCTTTCCCTCACATTTGACAGGAGTTGCTGGCAGAGGCTGAGACTTTCTGTCTCCTTCGCAACGCCCTTGTCAATGCCTACATCCTGGGACATTCTACATCACAGTTGTGTGGCTTTGCTACCATCTAGTTTCATACTGTGGGCCATGACATGCCAGCATCAGAGCAGACAGGTCACTGCGAGCTCACCCAACTGGCAGCTGAAATCAGAGAATGATTATTAATGAATTCCCAGACATATCTCCCCCAAGGCCAGGGCAGGAGACCAACACTGAATACACATCCCAAATGACCCTTACTGCCCTTGATGTCATAATGTCATAAACTGATATCACATACTACAGCAACAAAGCAATCCTGATCCTTCTCTCTGCTCTGAAAAAGAGTGCAGTGAGAAGCACATAGGAGAAAATATGTGTTAGGTACCATACCCACAGGAGCAGACAAGCAACTTTGTGACCAGGGGTCCACACCTAACACACAAGTGCTTAGATCAAGTTTGTTTCCACTCTGCTACGGGCAGCTGTTGCCATTTCAAACTTTCATGCTCAACGTTTGAGCCAATTAAGGCTGTTGGAGTTTAGGAATGGTACTCCCCAGTTTGGTGTCCCCCCAGCAGAGACTCCAAAGCCACACCCTCCTCAATTGCTTCCCCTCTCCCCTGTCTTCTGCTTACAAGTGGCCGGAGAGAATTAGGAGCACACAAGGCAAAGATCATGGGCTGAAACAAGAACTGCCGCTGCCTCTGGGCTTGCTTCGTCGGCCCGGCTGGCAAGCCAGGAGCGACAAGA
>VZTG01002531.1:0-24212 GCA_013397845.1 Melanocharis versteri
CGGGGTGCCCGGGGGGGCTGCGGGCCGGGCGGCCCGGGCCGCTCCGGGGCACCTGGCTGCGAAATGGCGAGGCGAGCCGAGGGCTGGCGCAGACCCTGGCACGGCTCGGTGCGGGGAGCCGGAGCCATCGCTCCCCAGCTCTGCTGCCGGGGCAGCCGAGCCGCTGCTCCCGAGCGCAGGAGGGTTTGCGCTAGAGCCGGGCGAGCCGGGGCCTGCGGCAGCCCCGGGGCCGCTGTGCCCGCCGAGAGGCTGGCAGCGCCCTGCCCGGCCATGGCAGCAGCCACACGCGTCCGCTGCCCTGGCTTCGTGCGCTTCGCGAAGCCAGATCCCGCAAATCTCCATGGACGCTCCCACTAAATTCGGAGGTCATTTTCACATGTGAGACTTAACTCGCCTGCAGAAGTATTCCCAGAACTAGGCCTCGCTTAAACTACCCATGGCAGCCTGAATTTAAATGCCTCTTCATCTAAAAACCAGTTGTTACTCACACATTGCATCCCAAACTGCTGCAGCAACACACCACCTACTCTGTGACCGCAGAGCGTCCCAGCAGAGCTCTGAGACAAGTTTCCCTCTTCTGTGTTGCTTTTCACACCGCCTATTATAATAACAACAAGTTACAACATCGCCAATGCACAGGTAACTAGCGCAGCGGAGTTCGTGAAGGGATGCATGTAGCAGGGCTGAAACTAAATTATTTTTTGCAACTGCCTCTGTTCAGCCTTAATATTAGCATTAATACTTTCATTTTCCTCATTTAAGTACAATAAAAGGGAAAGTTGCCTTTACTTAATATTGTTACTAATCAGGTTTTGCAATTCCAATTTTATAAGGCGATAAAGTCAGGGAGAAGTTAGTGTACACCTTTTCTGTTGCTGGGCTCAGTGCCCTCAGCAGCAGCTTATTTTAAATGGTGAGATCACCTATTGCAGCTGGATAAAGAGTTGGGGAAGAAAGAAATCATTCTTGGAGTATCACACAGCCCAAGCATTTTAGGAAGCCTGAAATTGAAAGCACTGGGTGTTGTTTTTTTTTTCTTTTTAAACGCAAGCTACTCAGGATGCTTTCTGTCCTGGCTAGAAAGACAAGTTTGCTCCATGTTTCTGTCCTGGAATCATTTTGAGCTGCTTTTAGGCTACATTCTTACCTGTCTTAACCATCTCAGCAGAGTACAGAGTACATTACTGATACGTATTTTTGGTAGACTTGAAAAGCAGTGCATACAGCTTGATCGTTGTCTGTATTTCGCTATTCATTTTTAGGTGAGGCTCTTTTGATTGATGTAGGGAATTTGTTTGGAAGGATGAAGGGTATGGCATAGCTACCCAAGATGCTACTTACAATTACACCATACCTCAGCCAACAGAGATTTTTCATTGTGATTGTTACACTCTTAAAAGCGAATGAGTTAATCAAATTGCTATTTTTGGAATGCACTTAAAGGAACATTAAAATGCATTAATTTCATTAAAATAAATGAGCAGATAGGTAACAAAACAAGTATCAGCCAAATAAGCAAGATCTCAACTATGGAGCCAAATCCAGCCCTAGTGAAATCATCTGAGTTGTGCTTGTCTCCAGCACATTTAATTTGGCTTCTGCAGTCACACAGCTGACGCTTTGTTTGGTTGTCAGAGGTGTGTATATTAAAAATGTGCGAGCCCTGCTTCTTCTCCAGCGTGATTAACCTCTGAAGTTAAATTCACCTGGTTCCCATTTAGCTCTGCCATGCGGGCCTATCACACGTGCAGTTTTTGGTGTGCGTACTCAGCGGAGATGCAGAGGGGCATTCCCAGCCCCTGTGTCGTGTAAGGGACGTGAGTTGTGTCTGAAGTGAGGGTGTGATGAGGTGGATTTCAGCAGAGGTTGTTCACAACCGACTGCATACAGATGCTCCAGTTAATAGGCTGTACTGGAGTCTGTGCTACCATCTTTCATTACTGCTGTTACTCATGCCAGTGAGAGTAAAGGAAGGCTTGGTGTGTCTGTAATCACACATTCATTTGCTATGTAGATATATCCTAAGAACCTCTCAGCCCAGGAAAATTATGCTGGAATAAGGTCGGATGTGAATGTAAAGCAGAACTGTGTTCAGATAGTTTATTCATTCTGGAATGACCAAGTTGTTTCCTGGTTTCACTTAATCCACTTTCAAAGTGGATTAAGGTAATTCAAGAAACTGAATTCTTACACTGGCATAAGAGTTGTCTACACATGGGTTTAGTTGAACGTAATTACTGCAGTGTACCTAATAAGTGTCTTGAAATAATTTGGTGTGTAGACAAGTCCAGAGTCCCACAGGTAAAAACAACAGAATTTAGTTATTTTGTATAACATGTTAATTTAGCCGAACATTGACCTACTTCTTTACTCATGAAGCATATTTAATTCATTACAGGTTTTTCTTCCTCAACAAAAACCCGCAACAGAAACGTATGTATGATCAGTTTCAAGATAGCAATGCCATGTGCACTCCACTAAAAATAAACAATTTAACCAGTATGTACTCTAAATACCTTCTCAACTGCCGTAAAGAGGACAAAAGGTTCTTTACTGGAAGAAATAATCGGCTTCTCAATGAAAAATATTTTGAGCAGGTTGTTCCAAACAAAAGGAAAACAAACCCCAGAACTCTGCTCTGTCCTCTGAGACACCCGTGATCCATTTGACTGCATTCCATTCATAGCAATAGCACCCGGTCTGACTCAGCAATATTAGTTCCTGAATGAGGAGCCTCACAGACTCACACAGAAGGGTTTGCAGAAGAACAGGGCCTTCAGGAGGCACCTTAAGAATAGAGAGCGAATTTACAGTTTGCTTACAGAGGTCTGAATCAGGGAGAACCTACCTGAAACCTAGGCAGGTTTCCAAATCAGGTGTATTGCATCACTGGCATACAGGAAAGTGACTGAACTGATAATGAGAACATACAAGATGTTTTGTGACTTTGCGCCAAGCGCAAAGTTCATCAAATGTCATTCAGTGTTGTTCCATGCCACAGACATCCATGGAAGAGAGGTGACTCTCTGATGTGAATGAAGCCTCCTAAACTTTAGATTGTTGGTTTGCTTTTTGCTGGGGGGGGGGAGGGGGGGGGGGTGGGGAATGGAACCAAACAAAAATTAGATGAGGTAGAAATTATGTAAGCTCAGGTAGCAAACCAGCCCATTTTTCGAAAGAAGCGTAAATATAGAAGCCAAATGATACAAATTGCAGACCCTTTAAACACTGACATGGTGAAAACCATTGAAAGCTATGAAGATGAAATAATCCAACTTCTACTTTGTGTCAAAGACTGCAACATGTCACACATTACAGAGGGTAACGTGGGCTCTTCCCTTGCACAAATGAAGTAGCCCCAGCTACCTTGTGCAACAGGCAGTGATGCCCACAGGAATTTCATTTTCTGATTGCAAGCATGGCTTTGCCCTCCTGTGCTTGTCTTGGTTAAGGATATAGGGAATGGGTTTCACCTACAACTCCCTCATGCCAAATCTGCTTATTTAAGTAAGAATAACTCTGGTAGCAAAATAAGCATTGACCGAAGAAGGTAGACGTGGACAAACGTAAACAAGAAATCAAGTACTTAAATTCTGTGGCACTAGATGACTTTGACCATGGGTCTTGATATTAAGGCTAAAATATTAAGCCTGATATTAAACTCAGGTTGAAGGCAATGAGAGTTTTATAGGAGCATGCCTGATCTGAAATCCCACTTGAATAAAAAAATTGGATTGGATTATTGTACGCTCTGCTTCCACTGAGAGGTCTGTGTGCGTTGGATCCACCTGCAGTGGCAGGGTATCCTGGCTCTCCCCTACTCCTGTCATTGCAGGGGCATTGCTCATCCAGTGAGGAAGGTGTCTTTAAATCTCCAAGACGATGGCACAGCACACGCAAGAGGAAATCTCAGCGCACAGCCAATGCCAGGCAATGAAGGATCCTCTGTGGGAGTTGGTTAGTAGTGCCAATGTTTGATATTTGTCGTAACAACCACCGACTGTTTTGTTTTTTGTTCTAACAATGTGAATTATGCATTAAACATTAATACAAGTGAGTGTACTTTCTTTTGATCTTCAAGCGTAATCATTTCTAATGAGAGCTTATACATGAGCATTGAAACAAATCCCTGAGTCATGTGAATTTACATTGGTTTTACTCTGTGGGAAAGATCCCACATGAGTTACTCATGTCTGTAAAACATAACATAAATCAGAAGAAAAAAATGAGCTTGCATTTGTCTGTTGGAGCATAAATATCTGTGTAGACATTTGGCTTGTACCCTAGCAGTAATGAAACATTAAAAAGTTAATTTATCAGAGATCAGGATTCAGGGTGGGGCCCTCAGCTAATGTGAGATCCAAGTCTGCTCAGAATAAGCTCAGCTCTTAGTTTCTACCATCTAGCTGCTTACAAGAGTTGAGTCTAGTATCAGAGGAATTTGAACTAGCTCTAAGTAAAGGGATCAGAATTTGGCTTGCTTGATACAGATAAAAGTTGCCAGACTGCCATCACCAAGTTATAATATGCCAATCCATGGCAGGCAAACTGTGCAGTGCTAAGTGGCACCTCTCCAGATGCCCTTGACAGCCAGTGCAGGCTGGACCCACTGCAGAACCTGCTTGGCCATGTTTAATATCTGCACTTCTTAAAACAACAGTCACAAATGGTGCATTCCATAAAAACATAAACACTGTGGATTGTGCAACTGCCAAGACAGTTATTTAAAATGCAAACAGAATTTAAGCCCTTTCCCCTCTGACACGCTGCACAAATATTAAACCAACGAGCAATTAACAGCCTGCACTTCAGCAGCCGTGCTATGCATGCAAGGGACAGGCAGCACACTGGGGAAAGTGCAGGTGCAAAACAGTACACAATGGGCCTGATTCCTGGGGGTGCAGGTACTCACTGCAAGATTTCCAGAATGCCTCTTGCCTTCCCAAACAGACCTCAATGCCAAAGGTTGCAGGAGGTGGCTATCAAGAAGGTATTATGTTTAACGGCAGATAGGCTCTATCTATGATTAAGGTCATATCTCAGGAATTCTCAAAAGCCCATTAATGTATTTTATTCTTAATGTGTAAGTGCTAAAGGAGTCCTGGAAGCCAGAAATCCAGGATTACCCCACATAATTCAGTGTTTTCACAGGACGCTACAGTCATGCTCTCTGCTGCTTCCCTTCTCTTGCCTGAATAACTTTAAATGCTGATGGTAGAGCTTCAGAAGGAGAGTGGAAGCAGCCTATGCATAGGATAGTTTATAGACTGGAAGAAGAACAAACACAAAACCCTTCATCCCTGAACTTGAATTCTCCAAGTGCTCTGTTTTATATAATGTCAGAGGAACTAATACTGTTGCAGTAGAGAAGAAAGCACCCAAGACACTCCATTATGGAACCCCAACACTGTTTGTATGAATTATCTTTCCTGAGGTTGCACAACTTCACCTGGCATGTTAAGATAAAAGATGGATAAGTCAATATTGGATCTTAAATAATTTTGGATAGAAGGACCTCCATTCCATCTAGACCCTGCTTGAAGCACATTGACATTTTCCAGCTTTAAAAGTTCAGTCAGTCTTCCGACTTTTCAGAATGCGTCAGTACATCCCCAGGCACACGCAAAAAGCTGTGCTTGCAAAGATGGGATAGATACAGGTAGAAAATGGTGTACAGGAGCACGTGGGGAGGCCTCTCCAAGCACCAGCCAGGGTGACAAAGCATGCTGGCCCATGGGTTCCCAGGCTGTGTTCACAGCCCTGGAATGCCTGCTGGAAACACTCCCCTGTAATTTAGCTCATTTGGTGTGCATTAAGGATGCTCATTTCTAGACCCCTCAGTGAAATGTGATACTGAGCTCATTCTTCCTTTACCCCAGCAGGCCTCAGCAAATGGCCAAGAGGCCGATGGGAAGGAGAAAATGCCAGTTTTAATCCAGTTGTTCGTGACGGAAAATTATGAGAAAAGTGAAAAGATCTTGGTCCACAGACCAAGGCATCTACTTATATTTAGCTGCTTAACCTCAGTCAGAACCCTGAATTCCTTACTATATATGAATGTTATGGTATAGTGAAGTCTTATTTGGTAATTACCTGGTCAGAGCCACAGACTAGAAACCAGATATGCAGCCAGTGAAAGCCCAGCGGAGTCAAACCAGTTTATAGTAGCTGAGAATCCAATCTTCAATTTTGAATTAAAGAATTGAGAAGTTGCATTTTTCCATGGCATTTTGGTCATATTATACAGGAAAAAAAAGAAGCAAGAAAATAAAAAATAAAGTTACAGATATTTATATAACCAAGACAGAAGCAGAACCAATGTGAAATCTTTAGCAATGAAATTCTACATCCAAATTATTAGGTATTTCAGTGTTGGTGCCGTGTGGATTACTGCTTGACTTTAGGGCAGCAAGGTAAGCTCATTTTCTAGCCTCTGTCTTTTCAGCCACCATTAGGGCTGCAACCTTCCCATCCTCCAGGGAGAGGGAGAGAAGTTACACAATGGGTGTTTTTCCATGGGCGGATGTCTAAATGTGAAGGGAAACAATTGAATTTTAATGACAATTTTGAGACTCTTGAAGTTAATTTCTGGGCAGTGCAGAAATTAGTGAGGCTTGCCGCTGCCAAGAGCTGCATGTTCTCCTCTCCTTCTGATGTTAGCAGGATTACAGGTCTTGGCTTTTGGCAGAAGTAACTCCCAAAATAGTAGGTCCTTCTCTCTTGCCACAAAAGGCAGAGCGAGAGACCTGCTGCTGTCAGATCCAACCAAGTGTCAGTGCAGAGCAATGGCTGCAAAAAACAGGGTAACTGCACCAGATTTACACCACCAGAGATGTGTTCTCATTAGGTGATTACAGCATAGTAGCATTATCCGGGGTGGGATGGTAAATTTGTTAGGTGCTGCACAAAACATTTAACCGGAAAAAGTTCCTGCCTCCAAAAGCACTACAAAAAATGATTGCGGAAGGAGAGTGGCAAACAACGGGATATCCTGGGAAAAAAAGTGATTGCAGCAAAGGCAGCCAGCTATGAAGGCTTTTCCTACACACGGGGTAATGATAATTCTGCCAAGGAGGCAAGTTATTTCCTTTTTAGCTGTGCTATTTCCATGCATTACTGAATCATGATTTGTTAATAGCTTACAAACATCAAGTTTAAAAAGCTTTAGGAACTTTGTCATATCTAAGATGAACGTATTGTCTAATTTATCAATTTCTATAAAAACACATGGTCTGACAGATTTTGGGGTTGTGGTTGTCAGGGTGGGGTTTTTAATGACTTTAATAAAGAAGGGATAATTTTAGTCTTGTTTTTGTCTTCTTAGAAGATTCAGAAATTAACATAAAGGATAGTCCCAAAATCTGTATGTATCTACTTGTAGATAGTGAAGCAGAAAATAAAAGATGCTTCAAAATAGTGCCAGTCATTTAATCTGCTCTGTAGTTGGATGATAGAGTGTCAAGCATTTTCACCAAATCCCAGAGACCCACTGCAGAGGACTGTCTTTTCAATTTTGGGCTACGCAATCATAGCCCCAAACAGGTCATGGAAGGGATCAGCCTCCCCCATGTTACCCCTCTGGTCAGATGGCAGCTCCAGCCAAAAGGAGAGAAGAAAAGAGGACAGCCATAGCCACCTGGCACTGCCTTTTTGCACAGCAAAAAGCAGGCAGGGGAGGAGGGACCTGGTATCCAGCCAGGTGTGGCAGGACTTACAAGCCAGGCTGCCAAGCTGGAGCTCATCCTCTGAATGGGATTCTGCAGGGGAGGGCACGGAGAAGGTAACATTGGGGAACTGCTTCCCTTGCAAAGATCTCTGCGTCCCCATTTACCCTCTCCCGTGAGATGGCCAAACATGCCTCTTATTTGGCAGAGAATTTTCAGCCTGGTATTGATATGTTGCTGTGTCCACCAGCCTGCTACAAGGTGGACATAAAACATCATCGCTTAACGTGTTCTTGAAGTTCCCTCACGGTGCAGCCAGTTCTTATTTCAGCAGAATTAAAAGAAACATCACGGAAACTCACATTACTGACTGATATCAAACCATTTTTTTTCTAACTAACACTTTTTTATATGCAGTACCCAGTTTAGTTGTGTCCATTACGTCCTTCTACTCACTTATTTCACCAAGGGTGATTTTACTTAGAGCAAATTTTTGCATTGTGCTACTGGATACCGTGGTACAGTTCATTGCTGTAGAACAATTTCACTAGTTTAGAAACTCTACCATAATGTTTAGCCACTAGATTTCTGCTGAGAAGTAGAGGCACAAGCTCACAAACACCCCATCCAAGTCCTTATGGAGCCTTCCCAAGAACCTCCGTGTTCTGCTTGTCAGGCTGCATACACAGCTAAATCTCTGTGCTCCTGCTCTGAACCCCTGGGACATGGGTGCTCAGTTAAGACTACAAAAAAAGGAAAAGCGTGGCCACAACCAACATTCAATCATTTTAATGGCTGTTAACATAAAAACATATTCCTAACCTTATTTACTGCAGCCAGATACATGGTAGGAGACATGGTTTTGCATGAACCAAATTTTTTCTTTTTAACTCTTCTGTATGAGTAATGATTTTTGAGAGATTGGGGTAGTAATGTCCAGTTGTTACGAGACTGTTGCTCTACATTTCTACCCATGCAGATAAGATGTAACATTTCTGTCTAAGTTACCAAGACCACTCAGAGTTAACATGCAGAAGCAGTTTATTCTATTCCAGCAGTAGTTGCTACTTCTCGGGACAATTCATTAGATACAAGTCCAATAGAAATGGCCCTTCACTATTTTCCACTGCAGCTCAGGTTTTCTGCCTCAGCTTTGTGCTGCTGTGAGCATGTACAAAATGGGATGCTAGTTTTCCTCCCCATTCCCTCAGTCCAAGAAATGCTTTGCAAGAGTACTTCCATCTGACTTCACATAATTCTGCTGTTGCACATAATAAATACAGGAGTTAACATTCAAGAAGTTATTTGGGTACTGGAAAGATTAACAGGTCTTCCAATCCTCATACAAGCATCACCATAAGGTACAAGCTTTATAGGCATTTGATGAATGAAGGGTTGCCACTAAATGAAAGTGTGTCACAAAGCTCTAGAGGAGATCATTGAAATAAGGTTTTAGGAGTTTGTGAAGGCACTGTGAAATGAATGCACTTTGTGAGGCTACAGTGTGTGTGTGTAGCAGATCTGTGCAACCTGCTCTGTATTCCTAAATTGATCACCAACGTAGCTTTGGGAATGTGGACATCTGAGAGTCATTTCTCTCTCTGTGCCTCAGTTCCCTTATATGAAAGTCAGGTTTAAGTCTTTGGTGCCCCTCGGATGAGCAGAACAAGCTCATCTCTTAAATGTCAAGTATTACAATCAATCACAGGTTTACCACGTCTGTTCTACCCAACCATTTAAAACTATTAATATCAAAATAAGCCACTCAAAAATTAGTGAAGATTGCAGAAGTCCCAGACTGTGGAACATGAATCTCAGTGATTTCAATGGATGTGATGCCAGCCTTAGAGGTAAGATTGGCTTCAATGTGATTTGAAAGATCCTAGCACTCCAACGACAAATAATTTGGTCTGCATCTTCTGTTAATTCAGGAAAGATCTATGCCAGTCCCATCACAGTCCCTCAGCTATTGTTCCCCCCCACTTTGAATATTTTCTTATGAACACTGCTTGCTGCATAACAATAAAAAAAAATTTCAGACCCCCAGCATTCTATGGCTGAATTTATTGCATGTTTTCCCTCTTAAAGAATTTTTATTTTGAAATATTGATGAAAATCTATTTGCCAGGTAATCAGTGAAGGAACTGAGATATAATTCAGTCATTATAGTTACTCTCACTTACATGGGTCTACTACTGGTGATCCTTCCTGACATAAATGCAGTTATACTTAAAGAAGGTTGGATGCTACAGTTTCAGTAATATCTTTATTCTACCAAAATAGATAATGTTGGATGCATAAAGTTCCTCTTTTATGCGGCACTTCCTTTAAAGCAAGTTTGTCTCCCTGAGTAGATTTTTCCTTGGCTGTAATGTGATATATACATATGTGTATGTACATACACACACACACATCTGTATCTGTCATGGATATCTCTATTTATCTATCACACTTAGCGCACTGGCTAGATATTATTACAGACTGGAAAAAGAAAAATGAAAGTACCAATTTCTCTACTCAGTGTTTAAGAGAAGTTGGTATCACCAAATTTAGAAGTGTAAATTCCATTTATTTTTTTGCACCTGAATACACCACCTACCCCAGCAGTACCTGATGTCAGTAGCAGTTCATGTATGTGTGCAGCTGCAAAATCTTTTGATATCCAGGTATTGGTGGAAACCATCACTGGATTACAGTAATTTTTTTTTAATATGTATAAGATTCAATCAGCCTAAAAGTATTTAACACTTTCTACAAAGACATGGTATGAAGAACCCCAAATATCTTTTGAACATGGAGGAGTCACTACCCTGTATCCTACTAAAATGCATACTAATTCCAACGTTCTTCCAGTGGACAAGATGAATATGGTGGGAAGAGGGAAGAAAATTATTCAGAGAAAATTCAACTTAGAGAGAAAAAAATTTCTTATTTATAGTTCAGAGATCTGTGCTATTTTAATTCCTCATTTAAAGAACTATTTTAAATTATAAATTGCAATCCTATTTTAGATATCTTGCTCTTCTTGTGTGAATACAAAACCATGAAAGAATAAGGTAAAAAAAGATATTAAATAGTGATTTAATTTGTTCGGAAAGCATTGAGTGGTAACCATCTGCATGGAATTACCTAGTTCAGTTCTACTTGAACATTTTCCTAACTGGAAGAAAAAGTGCAAGTTCTTCACCCATTTTAATAGCCGTCAAAAATGGGTGTTAAACTCAGTAGCAACAGTTCATTGGCAGCTTCCCAAGACCGGCATCAATGTAAGGATTTGTATTTGATATGAATAAAAAAGAAAATAATAAAATAATTGTTATGCTGTATTTGAATGAAGGTTTGAAATATTTAAATGCAAAACACCAAAGATGCCACTCATGGACATGATAACTATTTCAGGGGAGAGGGAGGAGGGCAAACTTCCTATTGCATAATGAGAAATATAAAAATATCAAGTAGAAATATTTGAAGAAATTAAGGCCTGGAGCTACAGCTTTCAATAAAGAAGGTGATGTCAGTTCTGTGTATTTCTGCACAAGAAAACCAAAACGCTGGCTGGGATTTCTGGGCATTTCCACAACCCAAACAGTAAGGGGAAGCTATTCAAAGTCACGAGAGTTTCAGTGTTAACTGCAATGAAAAGAGAACACAGCCTTTGTCTTAATCAGTTACTTAGAATGAACTGATACTGATTTATCATCTTTTCTCCCTCTGTGTTTAGAGCCAGAGCCACTTATACATTACTGATGTATTTTCAAAATCCCACGCATGGGCAATAACATGCAATTCTTGCAAATATTTTGAGGGAAGGAGATTGCCTGTATTATGCCAGTGCTGTACTTCAGGGTCATGAGTCACTAAGAAAATACAGAGAAATACTTATTTTTGTGCTTTGAATAAGAAGTCTTTTGTGACAGAATATAAACATGAGGAAGTAGTTTTTAAGTTTGTTATTACTACTCTATTTATTAAGAATGACTAACTTTGAGAAGCTGAAATACTTAGATGGAAACATGCTATTTTATAGAGGTTTTTCTGCAAATGTTCAGCCAATCTCCTAATTTTACTTCTATCCTATATGGTGAAATGAGCTCCAGCTCTCTCCATACATTATGTAACAGTAACAAAAAGAAAAAATCTAAATTATATTTATTCAACAACAGCATCTTAGCCTAAGTGTACTACTATTTACTATGGTTAGTGGTAATTTTACACATGTAGTAAGCACATAAGGCCCTTCTAACATTTGAAAGACTGAGATTTGCATTATCCTGTAGGCTATTTTAATTTTGTTAGGTATATACAGACAGAATTAAATGCGGGCATTTACAGGGAAAAAAAGAATTAATTTTGTTAAGGCTGAGATAGATAAATTAAAAAAAAAAATATTAAAGTTGCTAATGCTCCATTCTCAACATAATTCTTGTAGTTATGTGCCCTCCTTTCCTTTCTAGCAACATGTAATTCTCTGCAGGGATGCCGAGGGGACCATTCTCTCCGTTTTCCTAAAGTTAGCAAGCCAACATCTGCTAAATGCAGCACGACATGCTGTTTACCTTTGTTGTAAACTTGAGGCTTTTCCATTTAAGAACTGTATAAATGAATCAGTATTCATTCACACCTATGCCTAGAAGTATCTATTACAAAGCAGAGAGTGTTCATTTTTAATGTCCTCCTTATTCTGATTTTATGCCTTATTCCTCTGCACGGATGCTGTTTGGAATTGCTCTAGATATAGTAACAAATGCAAGGGAAGTAAAACAAAAAACAATGGGGATTTCCCCCTCATGTTGTGCAAGTATTTATTGACAGACAAATGTGATAAAAATGCAGAGGTAAAAGGTCTTGCCTGACATCTCATTTAAGCAACTCAGTAGTCTAACAAACTACTACAAAACAGAAGTTTTTTCCCTTTCTCCAAAAACCAAGATGACAAAATCCCAAACTATGTTTATATGTTTTAGATTTGCCTTCTAAAATCCTGTGCAATATTTAGTAACTTGTATTTGATGGCAGAATTTCCAGGGGAAATAATAATGGGTTGTCTGTTTTGTTTTGATTTTTTTAAATGTGTATACATTTCTCATCTGCTGAAAGGAAATCTACCTACATCAGCAAAAAGGACAGGTAAAAAGAGAAGGCTAATTAATGTGAAAAAATGCAATCACCCTTTCTTAGTGAATGCTTTTAAATCAGAAAATAATTTTTCTTATGCTGCAGAAACCCTGTATGTGGATGAGCACCCAATAACATCACTTGTCCCTCTAATCATTATCACTACTGAGACAGAAACAGCCTTTGTTGGTCACACACAGCATTCTCTAAAATCCATTTTTCCAATTAAGTTTTTATTCTTCTTCTCGTCCGTCTGCTTTTATTTATTTTTGAGCACAATTACAGCTGTACTTGGGTTAACTTGTGGCAGCAAGGCATTTGCAGAAGCTGTTGCTCTCAGTAACGTTGGCTATTACTGATTACAGCATTGCTTAAGGCAGATTCCTTGTTCTAAATGGCATTGAACATTTTTACCTGGATATTGCAACACCACATTATGAGCACTGGGATATAAACAGAACAGTAAGCATTGCTGCTGGCCTCTGGATTTAAACAATAAGCCAGTAGACTTGTGTGTGGATACACAGTGAGAAAATCGAGCTATCACCAAAGTATCTGATGCAATGTCTGTATCTTTCTCTAATTTGCTACTAACCAATTATTACATTCAACTCTAAACCACAGTCCTAAATAATAAAGGTCAAAGTTTTCATGGACATCTTCTGTGTTTGAGTTGCCGCCTTGAAACACATAAACTTGGATTTTACAGTTGCAAGGTTCCCACATTTCTCACTGGGATTGTATCCCCTCGACATCAGAAAAAAACAAAGCCAGAACAGGCCCCACATCACCTCAAATCAAACCCCATTTCATTGGAAAAATGGGTTTAATCTCTGCCAGAATGATGGTCTGATCCCTATTATTGTATTCACATTTTAAAAAATCCCAGCCTAGAACATTTGTTTAGTCAACCCCAGTCTTACCTCACCTCATTTCTCGGCTTTGTTGAATACAAGAAAAAAAGGTATATGAATGCTGGAAATTTGGTACATCATAATAAACATTTGTGGCATTTTTATGTAATACAAAATTACTGCAAATATATTTTTTCATAAGAATTTTATAGCATCTCTACCTAAGTAAAAACAGCAAATATTTGTGGACATTGTTGTGATTACAAGAATTACATTCTTGCAGCTTTTCAGCAAATGCTGAAGTCCTGTGTTCATCCACGATGTCCTCAGTTATAAGGGTGGGAACATAGCAGCACTGTTAGGGAAGTGTGCTGGAGTTCAGGGCTCTGACCTGGCTCTGCCTGTAACCTGCTGTGACCTACTCCAATGCACCATATCAAAACTTCCTTTCTCACATCAGCTTTCCTAATACCTAACTCACCCAAATAAAGTGTTTTCCTACTTTTGTGTATCAGGAGGAGAGGTAAGAACCCTGTGATAACAGATATTTGTGAAATTATTTGGGATTTCTTAGTGCAAGGCCAAATAAGCTTGTAGTGCACTGACATTTAATTATGATTAGTAAAGAGAGGATGAGACTACTCCATATTGTATCAAATAAAGGTGTTTTCCTTTTCTGAGGAAGTTTTCGTATTATTGTCACTACCGAACCACGCTGTGATCTCCCATTAACCACACAAAACCTGTCTTTTAAGCTGTGATGTTGCTCTAGGAAGATATTCCATCTACTTTGAAATTAAGCCCCAACTTGTTTAACTCCTAACAACACTTTACCGTAGCCCTATCAAGCAAGCACGAAAAACAGCAAAAAGAAAGTGACAGAGACGAAACTATTCTGAGGTTGTGCATCCCAAACCAATACGTGTGCCCTAAAATCTAGCATCCAGAAAACCTTCATCTCTGCCACCTACCACCTCATCTCAGTACGACATGTTCACCAATTATTATCATTATTTTCTTCCCTTTCCCACCAGAAAGGGCAGAAAGGACGCTTGTTCCCCAGAACGCGGTTAAATGGCAAAAGGGTCCCCTGGTGCTGTGGCCACAGGAGCCTCTTCTGCCTCAGCATCACTACAAGCACGGCCCGGCTCCGGCACCCCACACCGACCCCTTGTGCAAGCAGACAACGCGGCGGGATTTGGGGAACAGCTCTTAGCCCTGGGAAGGGACCCCCACCCTCTTTCCTCGCTCAGACATCCACTTATTATAATTCCTCAGCTTTCGGCAACTTTGCTCCACACCAACAACCCCCCAGGAAACTTCGAGAGGAAGAACAAAGGGGCAAAGAACAAAGAGCCGGGGAGGGGTAGGAAAGGGAGGGAAGGGAAGGGGGAGCTCCCCCCTTTCGGGTCAGGCCGGAGACCCTCCCCTCCGGCCGCCCCAGGGTCAGCCCTGCCCGCCCGCCGCGGAGCCCCGGCCCCCGGCGGCTGCTCAGCGGGGATGCCCGGAGGTGGCTGTGGCAGCCCCAGCCGGGCTCTGAGCCCCCGCAGAGACCCTGCCGGGGCTCGCTCGGGGTCTGCTTCGTGCCCGACGGCGCAGCGCCCGCTCCTGCCGTGCCCTCCGCGAGGAGACAAGCGGGGGGAGGCTGCCCCGCTGCCCCCGCACACGGCCGTGCCTTCCCGGGCGCACAGCCGTGTCCCAGCCAGGGCCCGCACCGAGCATCCTCGGCAGCATCCCCCGCAGGGGCCGGAGGGGACCCGGTCCCCGGGAGAGCAACACGTGTCCGCCCCACAGCCGCGCTCCCAGAACCGGGGCCGCTCCGGGGCGGCTCGCGGGGCTTTTGGGGACGGCTTGAGAACAGCGAGCAAGAAACCGAGGCGAAGTGGCGGTCCCGTTTCGCTGCGGGGGACCGCTGCCCTCGCAGCAGCGTTAAACTTTTACCAAAGTATCACTATGCACCCCTTTTCTGATGGTCCGCTTCCCTCGCACCCCGGCTTACCGAAAGCGACCCTCTGGCAAGCCTCCTGCTTCCTCTGCTATCAGTTAAACAACCTTGAAGAGCTGCAGGTGCCCTCGTTACCTGTTGCTGGGAGGCCCCTGCCTTCTTATCGGGGGATGGGGGTAATTAAATCTGTTTTCACGGTGCGGTCATCCTGTGCCGGCTGTGGGAGGCATAATCCCCGTGCGGCTGCGGGCAAGAGGGGAAGGTTTGGGCAGGACAGCCGTGCCCGGCGTCGCTGCCCGAGCTCAGAGCGAAGCCAGCGGGGCAGGGAGAGCCAAACCCCGGGCAGGGCAGCAACCCTGTCATTAGGGACCACACGCACTAAGGGTCATCCTGCAACCACCTCTTAGAGAACGGCAGGGAATTACCATTATTCTTCTCGGGCAGGCATTTCCAATTTGGAGTTAATTGGCGCGGTTCTTCATTTGAGTAATAACCAAAGGAAAGCCGAGCTTTACCCGAGAAACTTTAAGAGGTTTTTCCTTTCCCCCCTTCCCGCTTTCTTCTTTTGTGATTTAAGATAGAAGTGAGTTAACAGAACCTCGCTTTCCTGAAGGTGAAATTAATCTAGTCGTCAATCGGGAGCGGCAAGAAGCCGCGAGCCCGGTACCGAGGTGGGATGCGGGTTGCCGCGGGACGCGGTCCAGGAGCGGTTCCGAGTTCAAACCGAGCTGGACTCCCCGTGAACCGGTCCCGCCACTCCCAAATCCCGAGGGGGAAGAGCCCCCTCGTCCCGCAAGCCTCTGCCGTGAGCATCCCATGAGAGGAATCAGAGAATGGGGGAACGGCACAAACAGTTTAAGAACCTGAGGCTGGCGACTGAGGAGCGTGAGGCAGAGCTGGAACATGCGTTTGCGTGAAACGCTGCCCTGGGAACGGGAGGAAAACTTGAGCGCAGCCTGTGCCCTGAGTTAACTAAAGCCAATTACTTGTCTCCATATAAAAGGTTTCGCGTATGGTTACTGCTGAGGAAATACGAGAAGCTGATGAGTCTGTTTTGGTTATGATTTAATCAAATAAATTAAAGGAGAAGGGTAAGGATACGCCCAATCTGGGACTTAAAAAAAAAAAAAAAAAGGCACGAGTTTTTTGGGACGCTCTCTGTCCAAAGCCTTTCCTGTTGTACAGAGCAAAGAGAGGCTCTCGGAGTCCACTCATCTCATTACTGCCGGGTGTTTGGGGTTTCTCTTTTCCTCCCAATGGAGTAACCTTTCATAAACGGTTGCAATTTCGGGGGGAAAAAGTGAGTAGGTGCCAGACCAAGCTGGGGGTGGGGCAGAATTTTGCGTTTCAAGCAATTTAGCAGACAGCAATTCTGCTTACAGTGGAGAGGTAGGTGGATACTTGAAAACATCATCCGCCGGGGTGTCCTACTTTGGCAATTCTAATTAAAACAAGGTTTAAAAGATGCAAAGAAAGAGCAAGCCTCTTGCTTTATTTCCAATGGGCGTGGGGGATACCGTCAGGCACAAAGAGTGCTTCCAGCTTGTTCTAACGTGCACCTTTGTTTAAAAGAAAAAAAAAATAATCAAGCTCGTCCTCTGATTTCAACTAATGTATTTTTAACTGGATTTCTTTCCTCTGCTTTGTGTGATCTGATACCTACCGTGTAGCCCTGGCCCACTTTCAGCCCTGCGGGTGCCCTGCATTGTGTGCGTGCCTGAAAGAAAAGGGAAAAGTCTTCCATCTCACACTCTTTTGCCCTGTACCTGTGCTTGGGAATTGAATCGTGTCCAAGCTAGTGGTCAGCAAAACCCGCATCCTATTCCCCTTCTCGCTGCCTAACCTGAGGGGAGACGCGACTTTGTAGGTGCAGCCTGGCTGGCGTGGTTTTGACCGTCCAGCACCTCGGATCAATAAAGCAGCCAGTTTTCTGACGTTTCTTTTCCACGGCTGCTTATTGAAAAGGAGCCTTTACCGCCACCTACAAATAGTGCTGCATCCAAGTCAATTTTTTTCTTTTTTTTTTTTTTTTTAAGACCATGACCTGGAGCATCCCTTTGGATTACAAAATTTGATGCANACGTAAAGTAGCAAAGTTCTAATCAAGATACCGCAAGTTCTCCTTGCTGCTCAGCGAGGGCTGGGGGTCCTGGCTCCAAAGGGAGCGGGGGGCTTCGGCGGAGCCAGCCCCAGTCCCGCACCCGCCGCCTTTGAACTTTGTTCCCAGGCATGGGAGGGAGAGGAGCGAATACCGATACTCACCGTGCTCTTTGGCTTTCCAGATGTAACTCCGTCTCTCCCTCTTCTTTGTGTATAAATGAGCAGAGGTTACATCCCGGGCACGCGGTATAATGCCCTGGATAACCCCGACCCTGTCTGTTAATTTAATGCTACGCTAACCTCAGAGTGTGTGATTGGAGCTCGAGTGTTGGGTTAGAAAAGCGCCTCTCCACGCTGGAAACAAATTCTCTCTCCACACCCACCCCCTTTCCACGCGGAGTCTCCCAGCCCTGCATTCCTGCACACACCAGGACACCCACCTTTCCGAGAGCCACGTTCCCTAGCGCAGATTGCGTTTTTTTGCCCACTCTCGAAACAACTGTGCGATTCCCCAGACCCACGTGCCGTGCCCTGCCCGCTGCGTGGGGCTCGGTTTCGCGCACTGTGCCACGCCGGGGTCTGGCACTGCCAGGAAAGCGCTGAGACCTCGCGTAGGGGAAGAAAGGCGCTGCCTGTCGCCCCCCGTGCCCCTCGCTGTCCCCTCGCCGGGGAAGGGGCGGCGGGGGCGAGGGGCCGGGGCTCTCTCTCTCCCTCTCCCCAAAATCGCACGCTCAGCCCGCAGGACCGGGCTGCTCTGCGGGCGCTTTCTACCTGCCTGCACAGCGGGCTGGGAGCTGACCGACAGTCATCGCTGTGCGCGGAGCGATCAAACCCCCTTATCCCCGCGTGATCTCCAGCTCTCTCTCTCTCTTTATTTATTTATTTTGAATTCCCTTTCAATTTCCCCAAATTAGGTTTGATGAATACAGCTCGTTGTCCGCGTTGATACCACGGTAATAATTGTCAGGGGGTCTGAGCGCTCCAGGAAAAGAAAAGCGGAGGAAGAGGGAGGGATACAACCTCCGCTATCTCGCTGTTACTAATTCCCAGCCGGCTCGGACTCAGGGGACAAGGCGATCGCTTAACAAATCCTCCTCCTCCTCCTCTCTCTTCACCACTCCTTCCTTCCTTCCTCTTCGCCGGCACATTTTCTCCCTCGCCCTCGCCCACGCTTCATTCCTCCCCTTCATGAGGAATAAACCGTGCAAACTCAAACTAAAAAGAAAAAAAAAAAAGGGGGGGGAAAGAAAAAGGAAAGGTGGGTGGGAAGGATACAGGAGGGGAATAAAAAAATAGGAGAGGAGAGGGAGGAGGAAAAGGACAGAAAGTGTCTGTGCCTGATCGCTGACCATCTGTGCAAAAGGTGATCATTGTTAGGTACTCACATGGCTGGTGGCAGAGCAGCTCTTAGCAATTAATAAGTCTCTCAGCTTGAGCTCTTCTTTCCCCTTTTGGATGGCAGCGCTCTCTGCGTGGCTCGCTCTCACTCGCGCGCACACACAAACCCGATCAGATGCTTCAGGACCGGCCACTTTGCGAGGGCAACAACACGGGAGGGTTTGTATTACTCCAGGTTCGTGTGTGTAGCCTATAAATAGCGAACTTTTTGATGGAATCAGCTAACAAATGAGAGGAGAAGGCGTAATTTTGCGCAGGAAGCCCCCCTTTCTCTTTGCAAGATTAAAACCCCCCAGGCAGCAGACAGAGCTAAAGTTGTAGGTGTGTAGAAAGGAATTTCACTTTATTGTGATCGTGCGCGAGATTTGTTTGTTTGTTTATTTGGGGGGGTTGTTTTTGTTCCTCCCCCCACCACCACCCCCCACCAACCTATACGTTACATCCTCCTCCCTGCCTTCCCAGCTAGGGGCAGGAACTGACCCGTATTAGCACCGACTTTAGCTCCAAGTTGGGAACACACGGCGCATTTGAGGTTTTTCTGTTGGTGGTGGTGCATGTTGTTGGTTTGGTTTGATTTTTTTTTTTTTTTTTTTTTTTTTTTTTTTGGGGGGGGGGGGAGGGTGGTAANTTTTGTCTGTGGCGGGAGTGGGGGAAGACGTCCACGCGATACCGTGTGGAAGTGCAGGAGGCGGGCGGGCAGGCTTCCCTGAACGTGCCCTCATTTTGAAAGCAAGTAAGGAACAGAAAGAAAACAGGTCGGAATTACTGGGGGGGGAGGAGGGAAGAAGGCGGTACTTTGGTAGGGACGAAGCGTGTGACTGGGGCTTTGGGTCAGCCACGGAGCGATGGCCCCACTCGAGAGAAAGCACCTCGAAACACGTGGCTGTGGGGGTTCCGCGGTGCGGTCCCCCCACGCCGCTGTCCCGCCCGGCGCAGCGGAGCCCCGGGCACGCGTGGGCGCCGCGGGAACCTCCTCCTTGCGGGCGCTCGGGGGCCCGGCCCTTCGCGGGTGGGCAGCGGGGCTGGCCCGACTGCTCGGGCCCGGGGGGAGCCCCCTGCTCCAGAGCCCACCCCGGCCTTCCTCGGGCAGCCTACAGGCTCCTCGGGGCCGGCGCCCCCGCCGTCCTCCCTCCCGTGTTCTGTCGGAGGTCTGAGCGGTGCCGGCACGTTCGGCATCCCCCGGTAACGACAGCCCCCTGTCCCCCGAGGACATTGATTTGCGGGAAGCTTAAGGCTGGGCCCTGTCAGCAGAGGGGCTGCCGCTGATGAGGATCCCACCGCGGCAGCTATGAAGAGGTTTTCTCCCCTGACAGGTGCCTGACAGGGCTGGCCGGGAAGAACTGCTGACCTGTCTAAAGAAATGTATCTGCGTCTCCCGAAATGGCAGGACAGATGGTGCCCGTTCGCACCGCGGCGACTTCTCTCGATGGCACACACCGAGCGGAGCTGATGAGTGGTTTGTTTTTATGGCAGGGAGGTAGCGATGCCCTCGGACATCCCGTGGCAAGGGCTTGATGGGAAATGTCCGCTCCCGTACAGGCGCGGGTGCCACCGAGACGCGCACCGGGAGGGCAAGGAGCAGCGGCACCGCTGCTGCCCCGTCCCCGCGTACATGACCTGCCGCAGGATCTCCGAGGAAAGGGGCTTTCGGCACCCGTGCCACAGCCGCGCCCCCAGTTCCCTCCCAACCGGTTCTAAAGGTCGCTCCCCGCTCGCCCCCACGCCCCTCGGCGGAGGCGGCCGCCGCGGAGCCCCGGCAGCGCCGGGCAGGGCTGGCGCTGCCTTTGTGCCGCCCGCGGGGCCGGCAGGAGCCCGCGCCCGGCAGCGCACGGGGCGAGGCAGATCCCCCCGAGCCCTCGCTCCGAGCCGCTCTCCCACCCGTGGCAGTGCCCGGGCAGCCCCGGCCCCCCCGGCCCCGGTGGCCGCTCCTGCTGCCGGAGCGGCGACCCCGGCAGTCAGTCCCTCTCCTCCCCGCGCCCGGCTCCCGCAGCTCCCGGGTGACGCGCAGCCCGGCGCGCTGGTCCGTCCGCACACGTTTCCAATCTCATGGCTCATAAACTGTTAGCGAAGGGATGTCATTATTCACCTTCCGTATCTTAAAAAGGAGAAAGGGAAAAAAAAAAACCCACCAAACCAACACAACACGCGCTCCTGATAACAGCAAGAGCGGGCCGGGTTTAAATCCCAGCGCCTGCCCAGGCTCGGGGCTCTGGGCTCGGCTCGGGGCTGGCGGCCGCGGGGGCTCCGCCGCGTTCCTCCCTCCGACGCTGGGCTCCGGCCGCGGCTCTTGTCCCGGAGGGACTGCGGGGTCAGCCTCGGCCGAGGGCAAGGCAAAGCAAAGCAAAGCGAAGCAAAGCCGTGAACCGCGTGTTACCGGCCGCGGAGAAAATATTCCAGAAAAAAGAATAAAATCTTGGGGATGAAAGGGGGTGTGTGTGGGGCAATCTGCTTGTTTTCCGTATTTTTTCTTTCCTTCCCTTCCCCCCCCCCCCCCCTTTTTTTTTTTTCTGCAATAATTAACATCGGGAGTTATTTAGCTCTCCGTTGGAATGTGACAGATCGCACTCCGGGGCGTGCAGCAGGAGAGCGGGCCGGAGCCCGGGGACGCGGCGGAGCGCGGTGGGGACCGGGCGGGCGGGGACAGCGACACCGACAGCGACACCGGGCCTGCGAGGGGCCGCGGTCAGGCCGAGCTGCGGGCGGGGCGCGCAGGGGCAGACGCGCGCCGCAGCAGAGCGCCTATAGAAACATAGGACCCGATCCAGGGAAAGTTACTGACAGCCTGGATGAGACGAACACGGATGTTAACACAGCTAACTTTGTTCCTTTCTCTTTTCTCCCCCCCGTTACTTTCGCGATTTTTTTTTTTCATCCTTTAAGAAATAGACTGCGAAGAAGTTTAGACCAGGAGGTAATTATAAAAACCAATATAGAGATTTTGAAAGAGAGACCCACTTCACAATTTTATACCGAGGAGCAAAATATTCTGGCGAAGTCTGGGGTCATCACCGACAATAGAGCAATGTTCCCTCCCTGTTTAATATACATGGCGTGGGAAATGGAGGGAAAACATAGCTAGAACCTGTAGTGCCAAAGGAAAAAAAATTAAATTACTACATCATATTTTGGGGCTATTTTGCCGGACATTCTTCAAAAATAGACCCATATTTAATTATAGCTCTAATGATTTTCTCTGTGCGACTGCTAGTTAATAGTAAGGAGGAAATGGGGTTTCTATCGACTTTTTGCATTTTGGTATCTTAAAAAAAATAGTAATTTTCTGATGTGTTAATAGCGCATCTGGGACAGCAAGTAACCAGCCTGGACCAACTTTTAATTAACACGCTGACCTGTCGAAGAAGCAAAACTCCCTTAAAAAAAANGCGGTCGAAGCGGGCGGGGCACTGTGACCGGAGCCCCTGAGCAGCGTGTGCGAGGAAAAGGCCGTGGCAGAAAGGCGGAGGATTTGGGCTCTCTGGGAGGTGTGGTACAAACACCAGTGAGGGGTGAACACAAGCTCACGCGTGGATGCTACAAGCTCCAGAGCCTGTTCGGCAGCTCCCCCACACGAAGCACAAAGAGAGGTCAGCAGCCTGAAAGATGAACTCATTTTCTCTCTGCTGTTGCCTCATCAATGCTTTGTTTGCCTTATTTTTTTTCCCTTCATGGTTAAATTAAATATGGTTTTAAAATTAATTTAATTGTTTTCCATTCACATCCACACTTCAGGCAGGCTGGATGCCTGACGCGGCCCCCACCCCCCAAAACAGGCTCTGGAGTACGTTACTGCCGGTTTACACTTTAACTTCTCTGCGGGTAATAATTAAAGACCTTCTTTCTAAATCTCTTTCCCCCACAGAAACATGGAGGCTCTCTTTCGCAATAGATTATATTAATCGCACACACGGGCACCCTCTCCTCGGAGCCGCCGTCTGTGAGCTGCTCTCAATTCCGTGCGCTCCGCACAACTTTTCCCAGATCTTCTCCCATTTTTTTCCCGAGCTGAAAGGTTTCTATTGGGATGCACTTACAAATCCCCTCAAGAGGAAGCTCCACATGCAAAGGGACTGCCAGACACTCAGATGCACACCTGCAGGCTTTGGCCATAAGTCTGAATTTTGTCCCACAGTCGCATTGTGTGTGAGTTTAAAATATAGAGGGAACAAAGTCATCTGACATCAGTAATGGAGTATCTCCGTCTAGTGGGAAGAACTCCAACTTTTTTTAGCGGTGACACTTTCCAAAGAAAACCTTCAGCCTTGTCCTAACAGCCGTACTGAAAGTTTTAGGGGCTCTGAGTTACTTGAGATCACAAATTAATCTGCCAGAAAAGTGTGGCACTCACCTGATATCAACGGAGGGTCAAGAGCTGGCCAGTTCCAGCTGGTCCCGCATTTGATTTACTTCAGGCTGTTAAGATGTATGCTGTGGTGTTTTGATAAGAAAAAAGGAGTCAGCAGTTTGATTTGGCAATTCTTTCCTTCTTTTTTTTTATTTTTTTTCCCCTCTGAAGAGAGCCGCAGCTTAAGCTAAGGAATTTGTTGTTGCTGGTGGGATGGTTTTTAGTGGAGGTTTTTGGTCTGCATGGGGCTATCTCATCACACGCTGTTAACACTTAATTGTGTTTCTTACTCTCCCGAGTGAGCCAGACTGTGGCAAGAACTTTTATGCAGCTTGTTTACCTCAGGCCTCCAGCATCCCTGGGTTTTTTGCTGGGGTTCACCCCAGGCAGAGAACTTGGAGCAGCAGCAAAGGCAGTGTCCATCCCCCAGTGGGTCACACCAGCAACCGGCCCTGCCACAGCTTTCCCCTCACACCTCTCTCTTCCACAGGGCTTTGTCCCTGAGTTTCATCATATGCCACAGAAATATTTCAATTTTGGGCTTTTTATACTGTACTGATGTACTCACACAAGATGAGTGTGGAGGCTGCTTGCTCTTAGCTGAATTAAACTATTATTTGAAGACATCTCCTGTACCTGCTNTAAAAAAAAAAAAAAAAAGTATATATATATACGCACACCGCCGTATCGGCGTGACCCCGGAAACCCCAGGGCTCTCTTTGCCCTTTTCGTAGGGAGGAGGTGATCTTCCAAAGCGGCGAGGAGATGCGCAAGTTCAGCACCCGCCCGCCTCC